>JAMKCH010020107.1:0-26372 GCA_023653785.1 Ophioderma brevispina | reverse complement strand
TATCCCCCCTCTCTCACTCCCCACCCCCTCTCCCCTCCTCCCTCTCTTCTTCCACTTTTATCGCGGTTCTCTCTTTCATTTCTTAGGAAGTTAACGCTTTAAGGAAGTTGCATTGTAGCCAACACTTTATTTTTCACGATTTCTCGGTTACGAAATTCAATCTTTCATTTTTGTTCTAACTGTCCGAATTATGAATAAGCTTCTCCTGATACCAAACAAAAAATTAAATCTGCCCACCTCTTCATTAATAGCATTATTGATAACTAGTACATTGTCAGTTGAACAGAGAACCTTTCCTATTGTCAAAGACCTGTTGTCTTTAACCCTAAACGAGCCGGGCTTTTTGGACCCATCTCACCGCCCCCCCCCCCCCCGTAGTATCTCGGACACGGATTGATGAACAATCATAAATGTGTGGACCATTGATAGCTTATGACCCTCCCGAGTCCATTAATACCAAAAAAAGTACAAACATACCTTGTATGACGTCAGAGTGACGTAAAACATGACGTCATCCAAAAATGCGAAAAATCTCCACAAAAAAATCGCAAAATTCATGGTTTTTCGCCATTTTTTCAAGCAAAAGTTGGATTTTTTGGCCATGATGTGTGTCAAAGTATGCACACACATGCTCTTACTACAAATAAATCAAATAAGATAAAACATAGTGTAACTGTATCCTTAGCACAAAACTGGATTTCCTGCTGTTCTGTGTAACAGGGAAATAGCTTTTCTTCGCACCCAGTGCGCGATTACGCAACGCCGCGTCATAACCGTAGGTCCGATTTTGTTCAAAATGGTCTTAAATCGAGCGCAAGGCTTCAAAGAAAAAAGTCATGCAGTTTCGGCGTGAAAAATAACGAACAGGTGAGATACGACAAAAATGTCGAGGGGGGGCGGAATCGCCCCCCCGGGCCTTTTAGGGTTAAATGTTTTTAATATTAAAATATTTAGTTTACAAGTTTACACTGGGTTAATTGAACCAAACTTAAGTAAAGAAAGAGACAGGAGAAAAACAAAAAACAGCACCTATACGTACTTAAGCATGCCTTGATTGTGTATTCATCAGTCAAACTTGGAATGGCTTAAAGGTGCAACGAGAGATTTCAAGTCATCCATATTTTCTGTAATACGTAGTGATTTCATATAGATTAGACACAAAATAGATTCCCTACCTTTTATTTTGCTACAGAAATAACTTAAAATGAAAACAAAAGGTTATTTGTAGATGCTTATATTTCAATATAAAACATAGGCTGAATTTCTTATTTGCTCCTATACAAAATTAGCAATTTCCCAATTTTTGTAACAAAGAAACAGTTCTCAGCTTAATCATTTCAGATGGGGATATTTTTAATAGAAAGCTTTACACCACTGCAAAAATCAGAATTTTCAATTTTTTTAGGGACACCTGTTATTTGAAATCTCTCGTTGCACCTTTAAATTGTGGCTTACTTACGTAATCGCCTTTGTTCTAAAAATCAGTGAAGCAAATCAGATGAAATTTGAACAGTATGTTGAAAAAAGGATAGGCCGTACAGATATCTCGCAACATTTCAACATATTTAAAATAAGTTTTAAAGGAGGATGGCCCGATTTAAGTATATAAAGTTTTCAACTTGATAGAAGGGCCTTCACCCCAAAAACCCATCTGTAAAATTTCGCACCGATATTTCAATCCATTTCTATGTGAGAGCTAAAAACGTGATTTTAAACGCCCTTAGAGTACTGTGTAAAATTAATATTGGTCGACCAAAATGGGGTATATTTTCACTCATAACATCAAAACCAAACATCATTTAGCCTTAGGATTTCACAGGGTAAATGAGAAAAATAGTAGCTTTCTTCTGATACCAAAATTTTGACCACTTCCGGTAAAATCTGGGGTCCCTGGGGATGAGGCTATAGCGGTCGGGGCATGGACCTTTAAATTATAGCTCCAACCATTTCCATTCATTTGTATTTAATCCAACGCTGCAATTTACTATCATGCGGGGTTTGTTCCCCAGACTCACTGGAGATAAATTTGGCCAAGTCGCTAATTTACATCTAAATATGATTAGAGCAAATACTGTATGACAATAAAGACTGGATATAATAAAACACGACAAATATTTTAGTAATTTATTTAAACAAACAAAAGACAGCTTAGTACCAGGAGATTTTTGTATTGAAAGACCTTTTAAATTCCACTTTCAGTGAACCTAGTAGAGGAGGAGCAGATTCATGGGGGCCGTATTTAAGGATTCGTTTACGCGCCTCCCACTACAGAAAATATTTGACACCTTTGGTTAGTTAGTATGGAGGCCCTCTAACAATCAATGCTAGGTAGGTAGTACTTCAATGTGGTATCACTTTTTCAATAGGGTCCAATTGAAGTTTACACAGGGTCAACTTTTAAAAGGCCCCAGTCAGGTTGAGATGTATGCTACATATTGTCCCTCGAATCATAAGGAATTCCAAGATGTATAGTTTTGTACCACCTACGACCATTAGTTTTGGAGTTATAAGGTAATGGCTAAAATGGTAAAAAAAGGTCAATTTTCCCTCAATTTGTACAGGGTCACCATTAAAAGTTAATCTGATTATATTTTAAATAATTGCAAGTTGTTGCCTGAGTTAGAGACTTCATACAAGTATAGTTTTGTATTAAGTTAAATGGCTTACTTACGGATAAAGGTCAAAGAAGGTCAACACCAATGGGGTATGTTGACCTATGGACCTATTTTGTCCATAACATGGTAACTATGCATTGCAAAAGGTACAACATTCCTATTTTGACTCATTAAGCTAGATGAACAACTTCTAACATTGTCAACACAATTGGAGGCAACTTCCAAGATTTTGACCACCTGTAGCAAATGATTTGACCTTGTTTTACCATTTAGCATTTTTACCCTATAACTCCAAAACCATTGGTCTTAGTTGGTACAAACTGATACATTTTTGATCCTTATGACTAGCCTGACATATTGCATACATTTCCACATGATTGGAAGCATTTTAAAAGTTTTGACCCCTGTGTAAAACTTAAATTGGCCCCTATTGAAACGTGACACACAATTTGAAGTGACTAAACCCACTAGCGTGGATATAAGGGTCCTACACTACAAAGGTGTCAAACCTTTTTCTGTAGTGAGGGTAAACGATGAATGTTTGACCTGTCCTAGCTCCTCCACTATAGTGCTTCAACGAGCTAAAGGCAAACTTGGAATGGGGTATTTGACCAACATGTTTGGCCTAGTGGTTAGAGCGTTGCCTCACAGTCGGGAGATCGCAGGTTCGAACCCCGACCGGGCCATACCAAAGACTTTAAAAATGTACTGCTGCTTCTGTCAACGCTCGGCTGTAAAGAAGGGAGTATGGAGTAAACACGCGGAGCTATACAGAAGATACCCCCTACTGTAGCTTTCACTGTATGGCAGATGCGTGGCCTAGGGTGTATGAAAACGGAGAAGGCACCGCCATACGGCACGGGAAGGACTTTACTCTTACTTACTAATAGCCTTTGTTTTCAAACTAGTGAGCAAACAAAATTGGACAGGATGTTACGAAACTAGGTCGTCATTCAGAATCTGTTAAAAATTTGAATAATTCTCAGTAAATTTGAATTAATAGCACCGACTGCGAGGATTGCATTTATTTTGGGACACTCTGTAGTTCTACCACGAGTGTAAAAAAACTCGCAGTATTTAAAGCTCTTTTTTTAGCAATTATGCAACTGTATGTCCCAATTTGATAAGGATTTAGTGTCCCTAATTCTCGCCCCCCCCCCCCCCCCCCCCCCTTTTTTTTACATTTTTTTGTAGGTTGGTGGTGTGTAGTTTTGGTGGTTCACTAGGTATGCTTTAAAGACAAACCAGCACAATTTAATATGTTGAACAACTTATCCTAATAAAGTATCACTGGATGACATCGCGGGATATGAAGGGGTCCTCTATGGTCATAATTATCAATTTTGATTGATGTTTTACAATACGTTTCATACGCAGTGTTTTACCCCAAAATACACTTTTATCGAAAAAAAATGAGAAAGTCTGAAACCTCAGGGCAGCTATCTTAAAAAGCAAAGCTTAGAGCATCGAGCATCACTTCATTTCAAAGACATTTTTGACTTTTTAAAAACAGGAAGCCTTCAAGTGATCCTAGATAGACCCTTTGTTCTTCATAAGCTACAAAGAAGCTACATGAGGCAGTCCTTTATGAAGTACCTAGACGCCTAGTAGCTTTTGCCGATGTGTGCCGATGAGTGTTTAACTTGGGTTATCTTCACCAAGAAGACTCTGAAAAACAACACAATAGCCTCATCTTATAACGATACAGCAGGGCTTCACTTGAATTGGACCGCGCTATTTATATCATGAACAGATTAACTCTATGTGTATGGCAGTTATGTAATGTGTACTGGGGAAATGTAAGAATTTTTGATTTATTTTTGTTTCATATACAATTTTGACACAATGTTTTTCCAATCACAGAATTTCATGTATAAATCTAAAATCTGGGTGTCATTTTTTAATGTGTTCTTGGGGTGTTTTATTAGGGGGCAAAATTTGTACAGGGGTAACAATAAAGTTTTTAATTGTTTTTAAATTTATAGCAACTGTTCGGTTGCTCTAAGGTTTCTAAAGCGGTATTTTTGCCATATTTACGAGCTATTGTTTTAGCACAATTGCTCAAGAAAGTTAAGGTCATTATTTATAGAATGGTCCGATTTTGGTTGAAACTGGTTTTAACGATTCATTGGGTCATCTAAATAAGAAATGTAATAGATTCTTGTTTTCACCTTTCAAAGTGCGACTTTTAGAGATATTTACTAGTGGTCCCTTCCATCGACCCATGTGGAACTCGGCCATATTTGCCCTCTTAATTATCAAAACGTCATTGACAACGCGCTTTATTTTTCGGCTTCTGTACAGAAAGACGAACAATTTGGCACCATTTTTAAAAATAACCGATGAATCTGAAATTTTACCCCCAGTGTGACCTTGAACCGTTTTACCTTGTACTCTTGTGCTATAACCTTTCTGTAATCCTTGAAAGGTACTGAACATGATGGCATACTTTAAACACATTTTACTCCATTTTATATTTTGACCCCTGTATAAACCTTCCCCCTAGAATTCACCCAAGAACACATTTTAAAAAAATGACACCCATGATTGTTGGAATCCTCATACAATTTTGATTAAGAAAAACTTTGGTTGCAAGATTGTATATGAAATTTTCACAAAAATACAGTTCCACATGTACTAATGGGGGGTTGTTGTTTTTGGCAATTCCATTTAGTATTCATTCCCCCAGAAAACAAACATGTGAAAATGAGGTCCCTCCTTGAACTAACAACTAACCTCAATCTTGCACTAAAAATAAACTCCACACCATGGGGGTATTCCTGGATCTCTCCAAGGCTTTCGACACCATCAATCACAACATTCTTCTTCACAAGCTTTATCATTACGGTGTCCGTGGAGTAGCCTTGGAGTGGTTCAGGACTGGGAGTTACCTAACTGTTCACAATCAGTCTACGTACACTCCATTGCATCATCCATCAAACCTATCACAGTTGGCGTCCCACAAGGCTCAATCCTTGGACCCCTACTTTTCATTATTTACATGAATGACATCACCAACATCTCTAACACACTAAAACTAATTTTATTTGCAGATGACACAAACATTTTTCTTTCAGACACAAACATGGATGCACTTTTTGACAATATGAATCATGAACTCGCAAAAATCACTGACTGGTTTCGGGCCAACAAACTTTCAATGTTTCCAAAACTAACTACATGCTTTTCTCTACATACAGCACACATCACAATCAAACATTAACAATAGATAACCAGACAGTCTACCAGGAGTACTCAACCAAATTTCTTGGCATCACAATCGACGACAAACTAAAATGGCATGAACACATCAACTCTGCCACTACCAAGGGCGTCTCACGCAATTGGTACAATAACAGAGTTTAAACCCACCTTCAGAACTATACACTAAATCACTATAACAACACTTTTAGTTCTCACGCTACATAGCTACTGTAACTCATCTGGCCTCAAACTATCATCACGACGCACCAAACTACACACCACCAGAATGGGCCATTTGCGTTTCGCACTATCACAAACTCACCCCCTAGAACTCACCCTTTGTCATTATTTCACCACTGAAAACGCTTACATTAGAGCACCTCACCAACTTCAAACAGCGCTCTTCATGTTTAACGAATCACCACATCATTTACCGCCAAACTTCAGCATTACTTTACACAAACAGACATCCCAGCTACAAAAAAAAAAAATAACACCAGACAAGCCGACATCTTCAATCTTTCCCCTCCCAACATCTCTTATTCAGTATCACGGCTCACACTTTGGAATGATCTCCCAGAATCTTCACAACAATTACAAACAATAAATACTTTCATTAACCATCAATTCTTAATTAATTACTCCCCAAGTCCTTATTTGTCTCCTCAGCGTCATCTTCATCTTATCTCTACTAACTTTATTCACTTTATTTCTAACTCTCTTCCTCATTAGGCAATAGTTTTTCATACCTCAGCAAAACATGTTGAAAAGCTTGTCCTTTCTGCCATTCCCGGTATCATGATTCCCGTTTAATGTTTGTTTTTACCTGAGATTTATTTTTTTTCGTTATGGTATATTTACCTATGTCATACTTTTTATCATCAATTTGTAAAATGAGTATATTTTAAGTGTAGGATTACAGGGCCAGCAATTAATTATAAGCCCCATTGGGTTGTCCATTACTGGTCCTAGCATATCGTAATCTTTCACTTATGCATCTTATTACAGTTTACAATTGATACTTATGTATTATTATATAATATACGGTATTGTTCATTTCTGTCAGGGGGGGGGGGGGGGGGGGGGGGGGGGGGGGGGGGGCGTACGATATGTTATGCTGAATAAATTGAATCTTGAATCCTCCCCCACAAGAACCACATATTTTATATATTATATATTTATATATTATAATATATATATATATTGCTCAATTAATATAATGCAACATCCTTGCAAGCGGATTGTTGTGTCGGCATTTGAGGTAAGCCAATAGAACATGCCGTTGTCTGCCCTGAGCAACAATGCACAGACAAAACCTTGGCGGAACGTGAAGCAGCCATACGTTGTAGCCTTTTAAAGGCCTACAAATCTCTCTGGCTGTATCATATTTAGATGCACTTTGTTGGGACACGATAAGACGAAACTCACCCCAAATTAGACTAAATTGGATCATTTGTCTCTTTGTTTTGTGATTGGGCTAGGAACGGGGGGCTTTGGCACCCCAATAGTTTTTATTGCGGGGGGGGGGGGAGGGATCCGAATATCCTTGAGTCCCCCCCCCAATAATTTTAACACTTTTAACCAAACATTAATTCCAAAGCTTTCCCCCTCCAGCAACCTCCTTGTTCAGCGCTCCGCCCTTCGCGAAGGCCAGCGGGGGCCCCAATCCTGAAAATTTTCCTAACCAATGTTCCATCACAGAAAAAGTAAAGCTTTTTGTGAATGTCCTTGTTGGCCACCCGTGACGTCATTGTCCCCTAACTCACCGAAAAGAAACTGATGTATGAATGTGGCCAGGTAGTGTCGGTCAGGGTGGCGTGCTCTGATGGCGCACTGCACCCGCACTGCACAAGTATCATTACACTTGATCAATAAACCAGGTTGTGCAAGAAGCCAATTTTCGGGCCCATGTCCAGGCTAATGCCTAAAATTGTTATAGCCATCGTCCCCCTTTGTTCTTTTTTTTTTATATAGAGACACAGAAGCAAGGCTGCATTCCTTTAATTTTCCCGAAAACACTTTATTTCAATTCACCAACGGGACACTAAAAAATTGGAATAATTTGAGCTAATTAATGTATTACCCATCCATTTTGGTCAATGAACTCCTAAGCACTTTTAATAATTGAGCCCCAGATGATATATCTGACATTCTATTACCTCTCTGCCCCTTATGAAAATGCAGCATTCTGATTGGTCAGTTTACGGCCCATTCTTCTGCAATAATGGGTCGCGAATGCCTTTTCTCATTATATCACGCTGTTTTTCGGTAATAGAATATAAAATCGGGGTTTGCAGTATTATTTTGGGCTCATAATGTACCTCTGGCGGAAAAAAATAAATAATGGACTCGGCTGCGCCTCGTCCATTATTTATTTTTTCCGACCTCGTACACATATTCGCCCAGAAAAGGATCTGCATCACCCTTTATTTCTTAAATATATGACCGAAGCATTCTCCTAGTACATCTGGTGTCTAATATGTATTTATATGGGGGTTATATGGAAGGTTGTTAATCAACCCAGGATAGGAAGATGGTTGCATCCATGGCAGCAATAGAGATTTTCACAAAAACCCGGCGATATTGATAGAGTAGTTAGACTAATTTCATAGGCCCCTCTACTAGGAAATAATCTTTATAACTGAAAACCTTTCTTGTGTAGTTTACGACTTTGTCCTCCAACGTGTTTTCTACTACCTTCGACCGTCCGGGGGGAGGGGTTACCAACCCACCCCCGATTTTTCGTAATGACAACTCTTTTTTGGTATATCAGTGTGTACCTACACATTCCTTTCTTCAAATAAGTACAAACAGATAACGTTTTAAATATGACGTCATAGTGACGTCATAACTGTGACTTTATATAATCGAAAGAGACAATACTTTAAAACTTATAGATGATGTGACTATGACGTCATCTTGTTGACATTCAGGACGCCCTCTGTTTGCTTTTCGGTCGGCAAAATATTACAGTAGTTGCTGTGACAGACCACACAAAAGTTATAAATTAACCTGGCAGAATCTTTCCTGATCTAAATTGGCCACAAAATGCAGCTGGTAGATTTTACCGGAAGTGGTAAACATTTTGGTATGTGAAGAAAGCTACTATTTTCTCATTTACTGTCAAATGTAGGCTTAAAGGATATTTGTTGGTGGAAGTTATGAGCGAAAATGACCCCATTTTGGTCGACCGAATATTAAGTTTACACAAATAGGGCTAAGAAAATCACGTTTTAGCTCTCACATGAAAACGGGTTGAAATATCAGCGCAAACTCTACGATGGGCTTAGGGGTGAGCGCATTATTTCCAAGATGAAACCTGTATTACTTAAATTGGGCCGTCCCCTTTTAATATATTGTATAATAACCACAAATATAGGCAAAATGACACATAGTTTTATGCAAATTAGCTGTCTGCCATGCGTCCTTTTTCTAACCTTTTTGATATTTGTTCGGGAGGGTTTGTATAACAAGTTACAGCAAGAAACCTTCGTAGCAATTTTGTCCAGTCATACGTAGATTGATTGGACTAAATATCCCCTGATTTGTCAATGCTTTGATTCCTTTTGGGGTATATCAGGGGCACATTCCTACTTCAGAAGGTTCCAGTCCTTATATTTTATATGGACTTGTTTATTGAACCCATAAGGAGTTGATTTCAACTTGTCGTCTAATTCTCAGTGACGACTTTCATCGATTGAGGCGCCTTTTTCAAAATGGCCGCCAAAATGTTGAAAAAGCGATAAAAATAAATAGTCGTAATATAAAGTGCTTCAGAAAAATTGATTACTTCTGGTTTTCAATGTGGACCTTATTAATTAACCCATATTAAGTGTTTTCAACCTACTACCAAACTCTCAATGACGGTTTCATATCAATGGTGTTTTTCAAAATGGCGGCAAAAATGATTAAAAAACCTATAAAGAATAAAGTAGTATATGTACCGGGTGAGTCAAAAAAAAAATTGACCTGATTGTGTCCGCCATTTTGATTTTAAGTTATATATATCTAACATAATTTGGTATATTCTAAAAGCTGGGTTTCATTTTCTTTATGTACTGCAAAGATCATTCACATCGGTTGGTATAGGGCCGAGCACACGTTTAAATCAAGTTGTCGCGTTTTTCTGCTATGTCCACGGATTCACATTGAAATGAACGGCGTGCAGCGAAGGAATCCGTGTCCGAAGAAGAGAAAATCAGGCATATTTATTCATGAGGAATTCTTGATCTAAACGACTGTAGCTCGGCCTTACTAACCGATTGGAATGATCTTTTTGCAGCAAATAAAGATAATGAAAATAAGCTTGCGCAGATGACGCCACAATATGTTAGATATTATTATTTAAAGTCAAAATGGCTGACACAATCAGGGTCAATTTTTTTTTGAATCACCCTGTATAAAGTGCCTCTGAGAAAATATTATGTTGAGTGTGATTTTAAATGTGGACCTTGATAATGTACTCATAAGGAGTTGTTTAGCTTCATGTCCAAAATCTCAGTCACAGTTTTCAATGATAGGAGTCCACTTTCTCAAAATGGCGGCCAAAATAAAGAAAAAAATACTCTAACAAATAGAATAGTTCATGATTTAGCAACACCATCTTCCTGGTAAGATCTTCCATGTTAGCTGATCCAGAGGCTTGACCGGGGGGATCAGCTAGAGGTGCAGGGCCCTGGATAGGTGAATTAGGACAAGGTAGATTCCCTGAGAAGCCATGATGAACAGAAGTTGCGGCAGTGCGGAAGGCTATCATGGAAACGTGCGCTGACCCATAGTTGATGGAAAACCCATGTGAGGAACTATGCTACGTTTCCAAAGAGGCCTTATAAGGATTGACTTTGTTGTCTTGGCACCATGCGTGTGGGTATCACTCCTATTACCGCCTTACTACCCCCACTTTCACTTTTCTCATTGCCAACATCCCCGTTCACTTAGTCCCTCAACATTTATTATTTCTACCCTTCCATTCATTGGTACTTCCTGATGCGGGACATTGTAAGTCTTCTTATTGAAGGATGCCTTGCCCTTCCTGCCAGGGCCGCGCCTCTTCAGAAAGTGTCTGCTTGCCCATGGGATCTATGATTGAAAGTGTCATACAGCAGGTGAAGGCTATGAATTGTCGCTTAGAGGAAATTGAGTCTGGTCCAGGTCAATTCAGAGGTCTCTCCTCATCGGGAGGTAAAACGGTTCCGAAACGTGAGGAGAAGTAGTACTTTCTGGAACCACATTTGTCTGGGCCAGTGCGGGCTATTAGAAGCCTGGTTGCATCCGCTGGATCCGAGAGCTTTTCCAGCACCCTGGGCATCATTGCTATCAAAGGGGAAACGCATATGACGAGATCATGTCCCAGCTGATCGTCATTGCGTCCACGGCAAAACGCCATCTGGCCCGTTCCCCAGGAACAGTATGTCGGGCTGGTTAATGGGTCCGCCGACTGCAAAAAAGGTTTATTAGAGGACACACGAGTTTTGTTGAAGACCACTCTGCATACTGTTGGGTTGAGGTGCATTCCACCAACAAGCCTGACCTTGGTCGGGGCTGGATGGTTTTGTTCCTTTATCCACAGGGTACCGCTAGAATGTTGCCTGCTAAGGAGATGAATACCTCGGGGGAGCTCAATCTCGTGGGAGCTGGCATCATATCAGCACCTTGATTGTCTGTTGACATAGTCAGGCTGCGGGTACCTACCAGGGGCCCGCTTCCCCAAACTCGTGCGGAACCCTACGTGTATACTAAACTCATGCGTATGTCTACATATAACAGGCCTTTTTCATACCAGACAAATTGGCCACTTTGGACAAATTGGTCCACTCAGGGCATGACATAGTATGAACGTAGATTTACGATTGAGATTTGCCAATCGCCAGCCCTTCCAGTGGGTCCAATCCCCCAGCCCGTCGTGGACGTGTCTATGGTGAAAGCGGGACCGCCCAGGATGAATGTTGTGATGCTGCACCCACCATCTGAGGACGTGGTGGACCTTTGGAGAGACGTTTATACCCTTCGACATCCGGTCTCTTTCGGGCTGAAATTGGAACTTCTCAATCACATCTTTAGAACGTGAAGCTGTTTGTACACATAGGGCATTGGGGTAGGACAGGCTGTGAGGCTGGCGATTAGGCCAAGGAGCCTAACACACAGTTTGCCTGCGAGCCGTCTGCCTGGGGGATGTAAAACGTTATGCCCACCGTGAAAAGGGAGGAGACTTTCGGAAAAAACTATATCTTTCTGAGACAGTGTGTGCTATAGAAGAATGTGGGCACCGCTGGATCTCGAGGATCGTCCAGCACCATTGGTATCTCGCTATTGGGGAACGCATATGCCGAGATCCTTTTCCAGCTGATCATGTTGTGTACGCTCCCAGGAACAGTATGTAGGGAGATGGTGTACCGGCCGCTGCAGAAAGGTCGATTAGAGGCCGATGGAGTCTGTTGAGGACCACTTTGCAGACTGTTGGGTTGAGGTGCCCATTACAACTGACATGCCCCTGAACTTGTTTGGGGATTGGAGGTGGTTGCCCCTTCTCGACAGGGTACACGCTAAAAAATGTTTTGCCTGCTCCGGGAAGATGGACTGCCTGGAGCGTGCTCCTGTGGCGCTGGCACAATATTAGCAGCTGATTTATGTTGACATAGTCAGGCTGCGAGTACCTCCCTGCTGTTTATATAAGTCACTACCAGGAGGTTGTTGCAGCATAGGTAATAGTTGGTCTTTCACCTTGGGAAGTAGGCGCCGTAATGCCAGGCGGCCCACCCACAGCTCCAGAAGGTGATGTGATGATTCGCAATGGCTGGAGTCCAAGACTTTCCAGTGGACTTCCCAGCCCGTCTTGGACGGGTCTATGGTGAGCGTGGAAGCGGGTCCGCCCGGGGTGAATGTTGTGAGTCTCCATTAACCATCTGAAGGCGTGGTGGACCTTTGGAGACGGCTATCCCATTCGAAATCCAGTCTCTCTTGAGCGGGAACTGGATTAGAACGTGATTGCTTGTATGTAATGCTCTACGTCAGGGACATTGGGAAGGACTGCTGTGCAGTTGAGGCTGGCTATAAGGCCAGCAAGGCCGTACCACATTTTGGCTGGAGCAGTCTGCCGGTCCGAGGAGGTCCCGTATGCCAGGATGATGGCTGTTGTTCTCTTGCTGTCGGGAACACCTTCCCTCTGCCTAAGTCTATGACCGAGCCCAGGAAATGCAGGGTCTGGGATGGTTGGACGGGATGACTTCTCCCAGTTGATTCGTCCATAAGTCCATGGGAGCTGACAAGGCGGCAGGTCTTCCAGATTGAAAGGAAGGGCCTCTGGGGTGCGGCAGTGATCAGCCCCAGTCGTCGAGGTAAACGTTGAGAAACTTCTTTGTCACCCAGAGCTTCGGCAATCACCTTGACCATCCTTGTGAAGGTCCTTGGGGGCTTCACAAATCAATGTATTTAGAGTTATGACCCTTAAAACCCAAAATGAGCCTTTAAACCCCTTACGTATAGGTTAATATTTCAGCCTATTAAACATATAATAACAAAGAGTTTAAAAAAGTACATTAAAAAAAATCATTATAGCATGATTATGGGCATTTCTTTTAAATAATTCTTTGAAAAACTATGTCATTTGGCGGCCATTTTGAAAAAGGGCCCATCACCAGTCAAAAAAAGATGGAATTAGAACACCAAGTTGGAAGTTATCCTTGTAGGTGTTAGGCCACACATGAAAGTGAAAACACCAACTTGGCAGACCTTCTGAAGTAATAGCAACACAGGGCACACATCAGGATGACGTGTGCCCCTGAATAGTCGTGTTTGAGGCCTTGCGGCGGCCCGGTTAATGCCCCATCACCTCCTGGGGCAACTGATTCAACAAGATTAAAGTCCAAACCTCGTGTTTATAACACCACAGTCAACATCTTTGAGAGCGCCTAATGTTATGGCAGCTGAGGTCTACTCACAGGAACGTGTTCATTATGGCAAGGCATCAAGTCTGTATCCTACAGCTAACGTTGAGGTCGCCACCCCTGCGTAAACTTGACATATCTTACCGCTCCAGGGAGAACTGAGTGATATCCTCCTCCTTCAAGAAACTCACTGCGAATCTGAAGAGAGCTGCAAATTGACAAGCTTTCTACCTTATTACTTTGGTTCCGCACAACAATCACGCGATCGCTTCCTTGTGAAGCAAGGCCTACAAATGAGTTCAATCCGCAACTCCTTCAGTGATTTTGCCGATACAGTGGATAACATTTGAAGCATGGGACTCAACTTCACCAACATCTGTATAAAGCCGCCGCCATCTGAGGCAGACTTCAACTCCCTTCCAGCATGGGGATACTCCAATAATGACAAATGGCCAAGCGGCTCTTGAATGGATTGAAGTCCAAGACTTCCAACTGCTGTTTGTTAGTAAGGAGCCACGCTAGTCTTTTCTACTCAAGCAGCCTGTGACATGAACCTGTCCGCGACGCTGTCAACAATTCAATAGAAGAGTGGAAAGTCGCCAGGGCCTGATAACATATCACTGAGGTTTCCTGATGCAGTGCGGTCCCACGATGTCTTGAATGGCTCCAGGAGTTCTACACATGTTGCCCTTACCAACTTCCTTACACACAAGATCTGGAGGAGGGCTACTATCATCGCACTCCCCAAACCAAACAGCGTGTCGACACCCTAAGAACTACCGCCCAATATCATTACTGTGTGTCTCCTTCAAACTGATAGGATGATCCTGGCCCGGCTGTGGCCCGCGTCGAATCCCATCTGCTGACGAACAAGCAGGATTTCGCCGGAGCACTGTCCATTCGATTGTAAAACTCACAAATATTGAGAAGAGCTTTGAAAAGCGTCGTAAGGCAGGCGTCATTTGGTGGACCTTACTGCAGCTTCTCAGGACCATCCCGTGCATCTTCCACCTTGTCACAATTCATATGTACATGCTTGCAACCGTGGCTTTATATTCTCAAGACCATGATGGGCAGAGTAGTGTCGGTGCTTCTGAGGAACGGATACCACCAAGATCTGTACTGGTCTCCCATGCTGTTTCAACCTTGTATATCAGCGATTTAACCTCAAACAACATCTAAGGGACAATATGGCACCGCCGACGATCTTGCCCTCCTCTCCACTCTGACAGCATCTGGACAGAAGTAGAAAGTATACAGTACTGCAGATATGGTCCTACTTGCAGCATCTCTCAAAGACCTGGAGACTGAAGCTGAGCGAATCCAAGACCACCAGCGACGATCAAGAAGAGGGGGAGTAAATGTGATGTAGAGTGTGGATAGGTGAACAGCTTCCCCCTCACAACCACGAGGCATCATCGCCATCTTCAAATCAACCTCAGTGGAGCGCCCTGCCATACAATCCCTACACCAACCTATCTGGGAGTGAAGCTTGCCCGGCAGACAGACTGTGCTCTCGTCGACCTTTCTGTCGACACGCTGCTAAGCTCTCCAGCTCCCCATTGACATCTTACAGACATGGGGTGCTGCCTGGCTAGATACTTCAAGACCAGATCAACTCACTATTACATCTATGACAGAACTACCACCTGGTAGCAATCTTCCACGCAAGGAATGGGTCACCTTAAACCGGATTCGCACAGGAGTCGGTCGCTCCAACAGCAATATGCACCGATGGGGGCTGCGGCCATCGCCAATCTGCAGACTGCGGATAACATTCTCAATGAGTGCCCTACCTTCGTCCACCGGTGGACATGGACTTCTCAAACCCCAACCAATCAACAGTGAGCTGGCTCCACCGTTTACAACATATTTAGCTGCTGCCTCATACGCAAGAAGAAGAAGAACAGTCACCAGCGACATCCGACCCCGCTGATCCAGAACGGTCCTCCCTAGATTCCCTATCGGGTCTTTGCCATAGCCTGCCTGGTCACCAGTGAAATCAAGGTCACGATCTCCATCCTCTACAGAAAGATGAATTTTAAGGAAACCCCACTCGCCCAATTTCCAAACAACTCACATTTGACTCATCCGCTGCCGCCATACCTGACCTTCATCCACATCGCCATGCATTTTCTTCTGACTTCTGCTCTATGCTACATCAAGCAGTTTAAACAGTTCTCAATTCCTAGAGGAAGAAGGAAATCCTGCCCCTACACCCCTGCACCCCCTTTTGGGACAATGAATGCGACGAGTTGTACAAGTCGTACTTGATGCCAACTGCGATATTGATAGAATAGACAAAAGGCAACCAGCTACTGGATATGCTTGGCCAAGAACTCCCTTCCCTATGGGAGGAGATCTCCAATGTCAACTTTAAACAGGCTGGAACACCATTACAAGCTCACCTGGCGTAGCTGTCCAGCTAAATAATCTTGTCCTGTTTTTTGCAAAATCCAACACGTCAGTACTTGTCAACTGAAAGTGGCAAGACCCACACTCCACAGGCGAAAGCCCATGCTCGTGCTGGGGAGATTAAACAACTTTACAAACCTCCACCGTCATGCCCCATTGGTACGCAAACCTTTCACATATGACGAGATCACCGAAGCAATTTCAAGTTCTCCAGGGTGGGAAAGCTCCTGGCTAATGACCACTCCAAAAGAAAATTTCTTGAAGAATATGGCACCTGAAGATGTGTGATGGCTCCAACTCTTCCTCTCTTACTTGCTTGGGCTCGTTCAACTATTCCCGCTCAGGATGGAAAACTTAAAAGGTCATTTCTATTCATGACGGCCCAAGAAACCAGACCAATGGAGCCCAAGAGTTACAGACCTATCTCGCTACTATCTCACAGCTATAAGCTGCTGAGAGACTGATAGGATTCAATGATACGGTCGAGGCAAATTATTCCCCCTCACAAGCTGATTTAGAAGAGGTAAATCAACAAATGATCAGATAGCAAGACTTGTTAATGCATCGAAACAGCCCTCCAGAAGAAGTAGAAGTTTGGAAGCAGACTCCTAGATCTAACGCTGCCTGTGATACAGTTATGGCATCGAAGAATCTACCTCAAGCTACTCAAAATCTTCCGTGATGTTGTAGGATTGTCAATTCATAATGCTGCTCGTCCAAGACAGATTGTCCTGGCACCAGTCTTTTCAAATTTTTGACATTGTAGTTTTGCTACTTACTCCATAAGATGGCTATGGATAAATACTCAAAGTTCGCGCATACAACAAAAAATTAATGGTCCTCCTGTATAATTTAACCTCGTCGTATAGAGTTATCATGTATGCTATTTGTATCCATGCAATAACGAACTTTTATTGCAAAAGACTCGACTATAAATTGACACCTCAGATGAACATAGGCCCGTCCAAGTTTATCTCTAATTGCATAAGGGGGGGGTTCCAAGTACCCAGATTTGTTTTTTCGGCGATTTCTCAGTCGTTGGAAAAAATTTTTTCGAACTCTAATTTTTGAAATTGTTGTAACTTATATCAATTTGCGCTTCTTCATAAAAAAAATACTAAAATTTCTAGCCCGTTAATGAGATAATTAGTTGGGTCCCTAGGAACCCCAACCCTTAGGCACCAACGGGATGGTGATTTTAAAATAAAAATTTAGCAAACCCTGGTGCCAGAAATATTTTTGCTTATGTATGTTCATATGCATAAACAACCATTAAATTTAATTACATAATCAGAAAAAAATAATTAACCTTTATGTGCTGAAAAGAAGCGATATCATCATCGAGCGACTGCGCCTGCGCGCCATTGCTGTACAAACCTATGGGCAAATACGGGCGCACCCACAAAAATACAAAGAAATGTTTTTTTTTTTTAATGTTTGTGTTAAATATATGTAAATTGGTCCTTCTAGAGGCAGAATAAACATCAAAAATTGATCTGCAATGTGTATGCTGTGGAAGCAGGGTCCAAAACATGTTACTTTTTGAGCGATTTGACGCATTCGAAAACAATTGTTTTTTTCATTTGCCCCTTAATTTCAGGACGATAAAACCGGATTCTCTTTATATTGACACCTTTGGCCTCTTTGTATTATGCCCCCCTCAAAGGTGGTTGGTTATGAGTTTCATAATTAAAAATCCATCGGAAAGTGGTTTCCTGGGGGGGGTCCATGGACCCCCCCCTTTAGGCACAAACGTGAGTGAAAAACACCTTAGCATTTAAAAGTGTAAGGGGTTGGTACACTACATGTTTCGAAAATGGGAAATTATTTTGTTCTTCAAATGCACCTATTTCAGTTATTTCATGGTCAGACTTAATCTGATCCGAAAGCCAAGTACCACCGCTACTGCCTTCACCTCACCAAAGGGATGCTCCTCTCCAGCTTCAAATCAGCTCACGTGGGCGGCTCTGCCATACAAATCCTACACCAACCACCTATCTGGGAGTGAAGCTTGCCCGAGCAACAGAGACGTGCTCTCTTCGACCTTTCTGTTCGACACGGCTGCTAGCTCTCGCACTCCCCATTGGCAACCCAAAAACAAATCCTGTTAGCAGGACCTGTGAGTTCTAGCCTGGCTAGATACTTCAAGACCAGAGTCAAGTCACTTTACTCTATGACGAACTCACCCACACACCTGGTAGCAATCTGCCAACGCAAGTAATGGGTCACCTTAAAACCGGATTCGCAAAGGAGTCGGTCGCTTCAACATCAATATGCACCGATGGGGTGCTGCGGCCATCGCCAGTCTCTGCAGACTGCTTATCACTTCTCATGAGATGCCCTACCTTTCGTCCACCGGTTGACCTGGACTTCTCAAACCCCCAACCACAACAGTGACTTGCGCAGCCGTTTACAACATCTTTAGCTTCTCTGCTGCCTCATACTCAAGAAGAGAATAACAGTCCACCAGCGACATCCGACGACCCCGCTGCCCCAGAACGGTCCTCCCTAAAATTCCCCTTGTGGATCGGGTCTTTGCCATGCCTGGTCCCCATTGAATATCAAGGTCCACGATCATCCATCCTCTAAGAAGGAGGGATGACTTTAGGAAACCCAACTCGCCCAATTTCAAACAACTCACCAGTGAACTCATCAAGGTCTGCAGACCTGACTTGTCATCCAACTCGACGATGCATTTTCTGACTTCTGCTCTATGCTACAATCAGCATTAAACCTCCAATTCCAGAGGCAAAGATCCCTACAAAAACCCCACTGTTGGGACAAGTAATGCGACGAGTTGTACAAGTCGTATCGTGATGCCAACTGCGATGCTTGCAGAGATAGATAAAGACAACCAGCTACTCGACATGCTTGGCCAAAAGAGACAGACGTACCTTCCACTGACCTCGACACATGGATAGCGGGTCAGCGTCGCCGATTGAAACATCAGGGAAGTTGTTTTGGACTCTAACAATATGGCGGGAAACATATACAAACACCTTGTGTCCAACAATGAACATCTTGTCGGATTTGACACCAGCAGTGTATGCATGTTTCCGCGCATATTGTAAGGTCCACTAACCACTTCCCTGTTGTTTCACTCGGCACCATTCAACTGTGCGGCAGCCCGCTATCCATTGGATAAGGGTCAGTTGGTTCCGCTTCAGATGGAAATCTCCAATGTCAACTTTACAATAGGCCTTGAAACCCAGTCACACGCTGGGTCACCGGCGTTCTGTCCAGCTAAACTGTGTCCTGTTTTTGCAAAATCCGACCCACTTCAGTACTTTCAACAATGGAAAGTTGGCAAGACCACACTCCACTGGCGGGTGGCCACAGGCGAAATCCCATGCGCGTGCGGTAGATGAAAACAACTTTACAACCTCCGACCGTCAAGCCCCATGTCCCAACCTTTCACATATGACGAGATCACCGAAGCAATTCAAGTTTTCAAGATTGGGGAACTCTCCTGCATGACAACATCCAATCATATTCTTGAAGATATAGCAAACACTGAAGCTGTGTGATAGACACATCCAACGTGCTTGCCGCTTTTACTTGCTTGGGATCGTCAACTGTTCCCTCCGGATGGAAACTTGAAAAGGTCATTTCTACATGAGCCCAGAAACAGAAATGAGCCCAAGAGTTAAAAACAAGGCCCTTATCTCGCGGCGATATCCCATCTATAAGCTGGCAATGAGAGACTGTAGGATCAATGATAACGGTCGAGGCAAATCTACCCCTCAACCCAAGCTGGATTTTGAGAAGAGGTACAGGTCCACACTGATCCAGATAGCAAGAGCTTGTTGATGAGCATCTAAAACAGCCCTCCAGAATAAGTGTAAAGTTTTGGATCATACTTCATAGATCTTCTAACTGCTGCGTATGAGACAGTCTGGCATCGAGACCTCTACCTCAACTACTCAAAAATCTTCCGTGATTTTAGAGGCTTGTCAATGTTTCCATAGGCGGCTCGTCCAGACAGATCTGTTCCTGGCACCAGTCTTGTTGTCACCATGTTATGCAGGGGTTTGTAGACCTATGTCGTCTTTTGCTCCTTTCCCTCCATAAATGGCTATGACAAATACTAAAGTTTCGCGCATACCATACCAATTCATGGTCCCTCCTGTATAATTTAACCTCAATCGTGTGGATGTAGTTTATCGAGTCTCTGAGTGTTGTATCCATCCATGACATAACGAACTTCGTATTGCAAGACTCGACTATAATTGCACCCAACCCTCAGAATGAACTAGGCCCGTCCAAAGTTTAACACTTATGCCTACGGGGGGGGGGTAGTTCCATAGTACCCATTTTTTTTTTTCCGGCGATTTCTCATTCTAGTCGTGAAATTTTTTTCGAACTCTAATTTTTGTATTGTGTAACGTATCGTGCGCTTCTTTCTCTAAAAAAAGACTAAATTTCTAAAATTTCTAGCCCGCTTAGTTAATAGATAATTACTTGGGTCCTAGGCACCCCCCCCCCCCTTAGCACCAACGGGAGTGTTATTTTAAAAATAAAAATAGCAACCCCTGTTTGCCAGAAATATTTTCTGCTTATGGATGTGTCATTTGCATGAAACAAAATTAATTACAAAAATCAGAAAAAATACTTACCCCTTTATGATGCTGAAAGAAACGATAACATCATCGAGCGACGGCGCGCCATTGCTGTCACAAAAAAACCTATGGCAAATACGACTGACTGCCCCACACAAAATACAATACTGTACAAAATGGTAATGTTTGTGTTAAATATATGTTGATATGTGGTCCTTCTAGAGCAGATTAACAAAATCAACAAGGATTTGCAAGTGTATGCTGGTGGAAGCAGGGTCGCGAAAACATGTTACTTTATAGACGCGAGTTTTGACGCATTATTTCGAAAAGCAATGATTTGCCCCTAATATCCAGACAGACGATACACCGGATCTCATTTATATTACACCTTTAGGCCTTGTCTTATGCCCCCCCCCCTCAAAGGTGGTAGGAGTTTCATTAAAAAATTCCAATCGGGAATGTGGTTTCCTTTGGGGGGTCCATGGACCCCCCTTTAGCCAAACCAACGTAGTGAAAACACCTTAGCGATTTTAAAGTGTTAAGGGGTTGGTACATAAATGTTTCCGATGTTACTTATTTTGTTCTTCAAACGCCCCTATTTCCGATTATTTCATGTTCCAAATTTGATAGTGTTTGGTAAATCAAAAGTAGCTCTCTTAACCCTTTTCAACCCGGAATTAATTTTTATGATTTCATTTTTGAACTTTCCACTAAGACTGTGCTAGAGATCTCTCAGCATAGCAAGTCACATGCATTCTCCATGGAAAAACGCCTTGCCCGAAGTTGTAAAGCACCTTTAAACTTGAAAATTGTTAAATTTCATACCAACTCATCTATTTGGATTGTTCCACCACCCTTTGAGATACCAAAACTAGTATCTGATGTATTTTTCAGTAATTTATTTATTTGCAGAACCGCTCAGAGCTTTTCTATCAATATCGGGCCGAAAGGCTAATGTTATTTTGACTTATTTAAACAATATTTTCTATTTTTTATGAATCAATTATATATTTTTGCTACACGCCCTTGCAGTCAACACATTCGGGTCCCTTCGATTGAAATCCCCTGGAAATTAGTGCAGTTCCCTACGATTTGTTTTTTGTAAAAATAACTCATTCGCGGATTCACAGCTTTCATATAAAACCAATTTTACGTTTTAAGTCCATAGTCTTCAGGATAGTGTCGCTAAGTATTGTTAACCTCAAGTGTTTTACCTTGCCTGTTAGTGATGTCCCCCCTTAAAATCCTAATAACCGATCGTTATAAAAAGCGCCCCTTGTAAACCAAATGCCAAGGGACCCTCTTTGCCCACAAGTGTCTTCTCCTGACTTTAATCCTCCTGATTGACGTCTCAGATCTGCCAAGGGAGGTTGTTCACAGTACTCCTACGCAGACAATAATCATTTGGATTAGCTGCTGATTCCTTTGGGCGGTATTTGAAACAGTGTTGCAGAAAGACGTAATCCGCTGTAGCCAATTTTGCAAACCGATCACTTGAAACTCATCAATCCCAAACCGTCAGCTCTGTTTTTCACCTGCAAATCGATGCCAAAGAAGATCTTAACATCACTCTAGATGGACGATAAACTTTCCACAAACCCAACACCTCAGTACCATCGCGTTATAATTGATGCACTTACTTTCAATCAACAACACCAAGGCAGTCCGCTGCCAAGACAGTCCCTAGTGTCAATCTCCTCAGAAGGCTCACAGGGGCTGGTTCTTTCGACCGTTACTACAATCGAACTGTTGCTTTGGCTACTGAACTGCTGATACGCCGCACCATACGGAGTCACATTGTCTACATCACACATGATTGATGTCGTCCTGAATGATGCAATGCGACTTGTTTAAAAGTGGATGCCTTTTTGGCAACGCCTGTAACTTTCTTCAGTTTTTGTCTGGCATGCGCGCTCTTAGCACCTTAGTGGACTTTTCCAACGAAAAGCTCGGCAAGATTGTGACGAACCTGGTGCCTATCCCCACCAACCCATTGAGGACAAGAATTCCACGGAATCACTTTCCTACCCCATCTAGTACACTGCCGTCGCCTGTCATATAATACAGTGTCCGTGGGACCTGAGTGTCCTACCACACATCTGTCTTTGTGTTTCCATTGAGTGGCTGCTGTATGCATCATTTTTGTTCAGCACTGTACCCAAAATGGTCTCGACTACAAGGTCACGGTTATATTCCGTACATGTTGCTATGGAGCTAGGCCCTCTCATGGGGGACACTCAGTTTCTTTACCACCCTTGACATCCTATCGATCATCCTGATCAATGACGATGGTTTGAGCCAATGGATTGATATTCTACCTTGAACCTAAGCAGTTTGTGGACACAGCCATCTTTTTTTATTTAGTCAAGGCTACTCTAGGCTAACAGTAACATCAGTTATCTAATAGTAACGCTGACGATTTGCGCCAAGATAGCGATTAACCTCCCTTTTGAAATCTGCAAGTCCTGGTTTGAATGCTAACATGCCAGGACTGGCATTCCATAAGCCTACAGAGAATGGGAGAAATGACTTCTGTGGGAGGCAAAAGTTTGTACCTGACTTTTCACAACACAGATCATGAGACCTGACTGAACGCCTAGGCAGGATCAAACTTAAAGCAGCTCAAGGTAAACAGCTGGCTGAGGAGATCTGATGCTTGTCCATAAAACATGCGGTGGAAAAGAGCTACACATTCCAACTGCCTGCCTGCGATGACTCAAGTGTTTTGGATGTGGTGAGTAATTAGCTCACTCTCGGGGATCCCAATGATGGAAATTGCACGTCCTCGGCTTGCACTCTGTTTGGATAGTGAAGTGCGTGTTGCTCCACACATGGCTGAACTTCATATTCATGTTGGATCGACCCATGGATTATGTAACAGCCCTATCAGTTGTTTCAAGATAGGGTGCAGCTCGATGGAAGCATTCTAGTCGCTGACTGGGCAGTTTTAGTAAGTTATATAGCCGTTTTGTAATCCACAGTGGACCATGACAGTCATTACAGATAAGATCCAAGATCTTTCAACCCACAGGATTGCCTATGATAGGAAAAGATGGGTCATCCCCATACTCAAACTGACTATGGCCGTACAAAGCACCTTCCTTCGCAAGATCGGTGTGGAACTTCAGCATGCAAACTGCGAATGTGAAGAGCCGCCACGCCATTAGGCATAACATCATAGGATGCTTGTGAGTCGACAAGTCCCCAAGAGGAACCCCATGCCTGATCAAATTGGGAAGATAAACTATTAGTCCGCTGTTAAGACGCCCTCTATATATGATGAATTATGCACTTTGTGATAAAAGTACCACATTTCCACCACAGTTACAGCATGGCCACAAGACTAACTGTTTTCAGATATGTGCCCATTCTGGATGGCAGGATTGCCCAGGAGAGGTCCGTTCAAAATGGCTGCCAAAATCCCATTATAATCATAATAAGGGATTGGTTTGCCAACTCTATGGCTGAAACCTGTTTATTGGTGATATTTTCCATATTACCGGATCATGTGAGCCCATCCGATATTATCAAATAATATACCCTGAGCAAAAAAAAATCACCTCTACTGATGGCTGTGTAGTAAACCGCCTCTAATTCCATATTTGTTCCTTAGCAGAATATGTAAGCACTGTTGATTTCTGTACATTTACTGAAATGAATGCAACTACATACTGTTTTTTCTGTATACTTACCAAGACACATAATCCGTTTTGAGGCCTATAATCTTTTGTTTTGAATCGACAGGAATTTTTAAGTATGAACAGGTGTGTTTTTTTGAAATACTCGGAATCCTGCCGCAAAGCATTGCATCATTATTCAATATTCAAGCCTACAAAGGCACAAATAGTATGGGTCTTTTTTGCACACTACCGTGTGAGTCAAAAAAGTATACACTTCCTTGATGGCTGTGATATTCCATGTGACTAATATTTTCATGAATGGTGGTACATGTTATTAGAGTACATCTTCATCATCTTTGCTACAATTTATGGGTTCTGGTGCAATGGATGACTGCACAGGGGACAATTACTGAAGACATGTCCAATTGATTGCGCCAAGTACACAATGAAATCATGGTTCGCATCATGTGATGTTTCAGCTCCTTTGTACTACCTATTTTTTAATTGGCGCAATCACAATTGGACATGGGTTCAGTAATTGTCCCCTGTCCAGTAACCAGGCACCATAACCCCATAAATTTTGGTATCAAAGATGCGGAGGAATGTCTCCATTCAATAATTCAACCATTCATGGAAATATTAGTCACATGGAATATTTTTCAAACTTATCAAGGAAGTTGTCAGACTTTTTTTTTGACGCACGCTGTAGAGGGCACTTTTAAAAATGACATCTGAATGACTTGAAGTGTTAATTTACAAACTGAAAAAAGGTATAAAATAATCTTGATCCTTCGCCTCTTTGACAATTGCTCTTCTGTAGAATTAACATTACTTAGACTTTGTTTTCCATACCACCCTGGGCATCAATGTAAATACATAAAGATCCGGTTCTATAACCAAATTAATCAAAGCAAACAAACCTGTTTACCTGTTCATACATAACCACTTACGTTACAATGTAGTCACGCGCCACCTTTCCGGGAGATTTCTTATGAATCTAGTTTCAAACACTACAAAGCTTGAGGAGGAATTACTGTCGGGCTACTTGTATCACTTTAGACATCATTTTTTAATGAGCGGCTATATCCAACTAATTGTACAGCCATTCAAGATGCATTGTTTCGGCTGTTCCTGAATGCAAAACCTTGAATTGAATATATATTTCAAGTGCTGTCAAAACAACATCCTTCGTTTTTTGCTTCGACGCCCCAAGACTTTTCGCTTCATTTCTCAGGTAATAGAGGCAAGGCCGTACGCATGATTTATTTTTTTGGTGCGACTTTGAAAAGGTGGACTTTTTGGTAAAAATGGCCTAGACCCCCCCCCCCCCCACCCCTAAAGTGGTCTTGTTGGACTTTTTTATTAACATTTCACCACCAAAAAATTGACTTCGCTTGTAATTCTATTTTGGACATTTTAATTAAAAAATCAGAATAGGGGTTTTAACTCGGCAAGAATTGTGTTAAAATAGGTTTTATATTTTTACCTCATAATATGAGATAATCGCACATTTTTGTTGGCCCCTCTCTAGATTTTTACCTTGGCCAGACCTGGTGTTCATGTGCTGGACCACTTGCTTACACATCCAGAAGAACCCAAGCAGGTGACTAAGAGATCATCCATAGTGCAAGAATCGCGCCCTTTGAACAGATACTTTGCTTTTGCATCACTGATTGACTGACTCTTCTAGTTTTGTTTTTTATAATGCTACAGTGGGTAGATGATGAAACAGTTCCTTATCAGAGAAAGCAGTTGTGTATGGATTTTGGTGAGACTGACATTGATCTCTGTTGATGACGTGATGGTGGATGGGAATTAATTTGGCTCTAAGCTCTATGCATAGGTTAGTGACTGCTTGCCTTCTAAGACTTGAAGTAGTATTGTGTAGCAGTAGACAACCACTAATAGATCACGATGTGTTCCAAAGACATACGTCCACAATAGTGTCAACTGTGTTCTAATTTCTACATCAACAACGTGGATTTTATCACTTGTACTGCCAGGTGTGTCCCTCTAGGTGCCACTGTCCTAGGTAGGTACTTTACAAGTGTTTATTGTTTGTCCTGAGGAATATTT
>JAMKCH010020106.1:0-66863 GCA_023653785.1 Ophioderma brevispina | reverse complement strand
CTCAGGGTTTTATGTGTTAATAGGATTTTTGTGGGTTAAAATGAGGGTAAAGACTCAGGGTTTTTTATGGGTTAATAGGAGGTTTGTGGTTAAAATGAGGGTACGACTCGGGTTTTAAATTTGTTAATAGATTTGTTGGGATCCAGTGACTTTACTGAGTGAACTTTCCCCAAACTGGTGCATTGTGGGATGGACTCAAAACCCCACTGAGTTATTTGTTATTAATTGCAGGTATCGTCAGGCCCGGGGGGGGGGGGCGACAACTTTCTCCTAATACTAGTGCATTGCCCTAACATGTGACCTTTGAACTAGATTTGTGTTCTTTAGCTCAGGTCAGCCGTCCTTTTGAACCCAATTTGTGGCTAGGGCATTTCTAAACGCAAATTGACCTCAGATGAACTTTGACCTTTTGGTCCATCCAAAACCCTACAACGGTGCTCAGACTGTCTCCCCTAACTTCATGGCCAACTCTCACCCCATATTCAAAGCCATAACAAACACATAGCTGCATGGCCACAGACTCGTGGCAAACAGATCCTCATTTTTGTGTCTTCTGCAAGAATTGCATAGGCACATAGGGTATGACTCTGGTCATTGTGCGTGTATCTGGTGTGTGTGTCTGTGGTCCAATGTGGTCAAAATGTAACCCTTAATATATTTTCCTGCTATGAGTTTCCGTAATTGGGCTACGATGATGGTAACTTGGTGGAAAGGAGGGGGTGTGGGGTGGGGTGACATGTTGGTGACCTTGGTGACTTCATGTAACCTTTTGGGCCCCATCACAAACCGTGACGGCACAAGCCCCAGACCGCATGTATTTTTTTAGTAATTAGATTTCTACTTGATCATTCATAAAAACCTGCCGATAATGTTTTGAAGGTTATTGACAATAAGTTCAAAAAAAATAACCAAAACTGTTTGAACTTGCCCGCTATTGCTTGGCACCCACATAAAAGCTTATTTTGCTTTGATGTTTTTCTGTTGTGCATGAACAGAAAATGATCATCTCACGTATGATCTACCTACATAACACGGGCATATTGGCTTATTCCCCTCAGGTGTGATCTAATATATTGGTAAGCTTCCAAATATGCAAAACGAAAACAGGTTAAAACTTTGGTGGCACTTCTTATTTGAAAATGTCCTTGTGGCTCTTTAATTTTAAAGGTGGCAACAAAGATTTCACATATCAGGGTCCCTTAAAAAAAAGTATGGATTTTTTGCCCTGATGTAAAGCTAAATCAAAAATATCCCCATCTGAAGGATAAAGCTGAGAATGTTTTTTTGGCACAAAAAAGTGCCATTTCTAACTTCGTACATGAAGCATATACAAAATTCAGTCCTATGTTTTATATTGAAATATTAGCAATCAAAATCTACCTTTTTTTCACTCTTTGAAGACATTTTGTAGCTAAATAGCAGGTAATAAATCTATTTGAGTGTAAAAATTTATAAGAAATTACTATTACGACACCATCATTTGGGGTGTCTTCAAAATCTCTCGTTGCACCTTTAAATACGGAACTGATTCCCAGAAAAATACAGCATTGAATCTTGGATAAACCTTAAAGTGCCAGGAGGAGATTTTTTGGGATACACATTTCTCATAAATTGCATTCATCGGTTGTAGACCACCAAAACAAAAAAAAAAAAAAACAAAAAAACAAAAAAAAAAACAAAAAAAAAAAAAAAAAAAAAAAAAAAAAAAAAAAAAAAAAAAAAAAAAAAAAAAAACAAAAATAAAAATACCTAGAACATTTAAAAGGTGTATTGACAAACAAGTACAAAATAAAACTGCAAACTTTTTTTTGAACTTGCCCTCGATTCGATCGCCTTATAGAAAACCTTGCTTTTACTTTCTGTCATGCATGATGAAAATATTAAATCAAGTTGCCCCCATCTGCCTCAAAAAAAGCGGGATGATATGGACCAAAATAATGCATTTTCATCCCTCTATTTGGAAATTTTGACCAATTGCCGCCTAATTTTGCCACATTAAAGTAATTGCAATTTTTGTGCGCTACATGCACATTTTGTCCAGTTTAGGCATAAGTGGAACAAATCATGGGGCTACCTTACGATTTTTGCCCCCTCTGCCGGGACCAACTTGGAAATTTTTGCCCCCTCTGCCGGGACGACTGGAAATTGCCCCCTCTGAATCAACTGCCTCGGTACACCACTGTGCACACATGCTCAGCACACACACACACACACACCACCCGCACACAAGAATGTTGACATTTCATAGTCGCATAGAATTTTTACCCCAAGGACACTAACACCTAGAATGACCTGGCAGGATAAGCGAGAAGCGCCCTCAATAGTTGTAACTAGGCTGATGAATTGTCGTTTTGCGATATTGCATGTACAACAAGACTCGGTTTTCACGAGGTAATTCATGCTTCTTCTAAAATTGCACCATAACAAGTAAAAAACCTGAAAAAACTCCCAATTGTAAGGGGGTTTGAGTTTTAAGTTGCAAACCCACAACTTTAAATAGTTCATACTACTTCAAAACCGCACTTGAAATTTATCTTCCTGATATTATGCACAGGCCTTTCATTGATGATCAGATAGAGTTACTAACAAGTGGTCCATTTGTCTATGGTTCAAAGCTAAGGGAAAATCTGGTGGACTATTACACAATACTAATCCTTGTTTTGTTCATGAATAACAACACAGTGACTTCTGGTTGCGGGCGGAGTTGGTTTGTACTTTTGTTCTGTAATAGCACAAAGCTATTTGGAATATATATTCAACTATGAGCGGTGAGATGGGTGCGTGGCTTCCCATGTGCATTGGGTGCAGAGCTTGTCATTCACCAGTGCATTTACCAAATACCCCTCTGTTTCTTAGTGCTGATTTAAATCCCAAACATGCATGGTCAGCTGGTTAACAGGTGCACATCCAACGCTACTGAACTCAGCCCTTGGTAGATTAGCATGCCTTACCTCATAGTGATTGGGGACGGTTATGCTCACTTTTCTATTTTATGTCAACCTTGTTGAAAATATTTTAAAATGAAACCCTTCCACCCCAAGAGGAAAGCCACTTATAGAGTAGATAGCTATATCAAGACACATAAGCATAAATCTCTTTCCTGGTTCTGGGGGGTGTGGTGGGGTTGTTATAAATTCAATTTCCCCTTGAAGCCTAGACTTAAAATTCCTCTAAAATGCCATTTTTCTTCAAAATACGACCATTTTGTGTTTTATCAAAATTCGGATCAGACAATCTTTTCTCACATTACATATTATATATGTGGTAAAATGGTACTAGATAACGCAATGTCCAAAATTGAGGCGCTTCTCTCTGCTTAATCCTGCCATGTCCTTGCATATATCTATATATGGCCAGATTTCCCGAGGGCCCCGACTCCTCCAGGATTTCCCCTATCATGCACGCATTGTTTATGATAGCAGTCATGGGAAACAGTGCCGTGATGCCTCAATGTCACCAGAATGAATCTGTAATGGGGGCTACTAATTGCAAGCTGCCCATAATTGCGTTCTTTTGTTCTTTCTGGTATTCTGTAGTTGTGACTTACCATTAGTAAAGAACCTCTTACCTATGACCTACATTGCTTGTCAGCCAACCCAGCCTATAGCTAGCAATACATGGCTGTCAGTAGAATAATTGTACAAGAGCTCATCACTATTTTTTTTTTTTGGTTTGACTCACCTAACATTCCTAATTGGCACCAGTTGGGTTCCATCAACTTAAATGGGCCATTTCAGTGGCGGAGCCAGATTGGAAAATGTCAAAATACCGGGGTGCTGAAAGGCTTTACCTGGTCCAAAATAGCTCAAATGGCTGATTTTGCAAGATTTGCAATTTATCGGGGCGCACGCCCCCTCGCCCCCTCCCTGGATCCTCGCCTGCATTTTTATGATTCACAGCCTTGCCCCAGTGCTTGACAGCCTTGTGGTTTCGGAAGACAAAGGACATACAAGGGAAAGGTCATTCCAATTGGAGGGTAAATAATGTTGCAAAAACAGCTGATTTTGCTCTGAAATTTCTTGAAAACTGTTCATCCATCTTCCCCCATCCAATGTTGATTGAAGTATTTCATAGTCAATCTTTCCAATCTCCCCATTGATTGATGGGGGATAGGGTTGGAGAAGGGAGAGGGAAGGTTGGGGCTTCATTGAGTGATACAAGACATGGACTTGTACGTTCTTAACTCTATAGCCCTAGCCCCGGTGAGCAATGTAGGATGATGTGTGAGTGTTTCAACTATTTATTTCCCAAGATGTTTTGGTCACCACAAATGCACCTTTAGGTCAACAGGCAGCTAAGCCACTTGTGTGAAAATTCATTATAGAGGGGAAAGTGTTTGTCAACAGACAATATTTGTCATCATTGGAGATGATCCATTTTGCCCCAACAAGTGTCTGTCCAAAAGGGACAAATATTTCTACAGGGTGACCCTGATTGTGTCCACCCTTTAACATACGTGGTGTCATTGGAAAGCCTATTTCATTTTCTTTAATTTGCTGCAAAGATAATTCCATTCGGTTAAGTATAGGTCGAGCTACAGTCTTTTAAATCAAGTAGTCATCTTTTCCCCCTATCCACGGATTTCCATTTGAATGCACGGTGACCAACTAAGCAAATGACTCCCCAAAATGACGATAAGGGTATGTCTGTGTTTATGTCAAATAAAGTGGTATCTTAAAGGTGTAAAAGCCAGTGATAATGGTAAGCTTTATTTGAAACACTTTTTTCAAGATGCGGCATATTTTGGTCTACAAATATACACAATACTTTAAACATCAAGAGGTTGTCACCGATGTCTGTTCATTCAACTCCTCAAGAAACTGATATATGTATCAAGTCACTTTATTTTTCAAATTAATGATTGTTTTGAGTGATGAGGACGTAGAAACGTTAAGAGGGCATCGATGGTAAATTGTGACTGAATTTTGTGTAATAAAGTAGCATTACATTTATTCAATAAATAGCCTGACTTTCTTTTGGACTCTGATTTCCTTCTCTGAATGCAATTCATTTTAATGTGAATCCATGGACAGAGCGAAAAACCAACTAATTGATTCAAACAACTGTAGTTCGGTCTATACCTAACCGATGTGAATGATCTCTGCAGCAAATTAAAGATAATGAACTACGCTTTCAGATGATACCATACATGTTAGGTATATGTTACTTAAAAATTCAAAATGGCGAACAAAATCAAGGTTTTTTTACTCACCCTGTATGATTGCATGACTTCTATACTATATAATTCAAAGGTCCATGGTCGATGATTGCGAGTAGCTTCATTCCCAGGACCCCAGATGTTACCGAAAGTGGTAAAAATGTTCTTATCAAAAGAAAGGGGTTGTGACAATTAGCGACCCTGGGTCACTAGTGCAGTTTATTCCGTACAAGTCTGATGAATTCATCAGGGTCACTAGTGACCCAGGGTCGCTAACTGTCACAACCCAAAAGAAAGCTACTACTTTTCTCATTTACCCTGTGAAATCTTAGCACCAAAAGATGTTTGGTTTGGATATTAAACATATTATGAGCAAAAACGTGGTTGACCAATTAGTCTTACACAGTATTCTAGGGGACTTAAAAAATCACTTTTATAGCTCTTATATCAAAATGGATTGAAATATCGGCATTAAACTTTACAACTGGGGTATGGGGTTCAAGGTCATCCAATCAAGAGGAAATTTTATATAATGAACCTTTAATTTGACCTTGTGGATCACATGATCGTAAGATGAATGTGGGTGAAAATATACCCCAACATTTCTTCCAGATGATATCAAGAAAACTTGATCTTCTCATTTGAACACCTAGTAGTAAACTCCAATGCTTAACTTTGCACTTCAATACTTAGTATGCAAAGTTCAACATTGTGGTTTTACTGTGTGTTTCAATGTCAAGATATAGAAGTATGTCAACTTTGAAAAGACCTGAAAAACAAACACAAATATTATGTGTCCAATTTTTGAATATTGTGTGGAAAAAAAATATTTGAAGTATAATTTTCGCCCAAGTTCATCTTAAGATCACATGATCCATAAGGTCAAATTTCAAGGTGCATTTTGTGATTCCAGCACCTTCTGTTTTATTCATTGTTCATTAGATATCCTTGAGAAAAGCTTATTCACTAAATTTGAGTTGATTCCGATCTTGTGGTTTTGTATTATGACCAATTGCTTATTTCCCACAGTCCCACACTCCCACTGTGCTGTAATTTCTGTCCGTTTACAGACAGAAAATACAAAATTGCAAATTTCTTACAGACATGACCAAATTTGCATGTAAGATTAGGTACACATGGATTACTAGGGCTAATGGTTCAGATGATATAAAAATCTCAACTTTTTTGAGGTATTCGGAGGGGGGGTAGGGGATGAGGTTATGGATCACAAAATGCCCTTTTAAGGTAAAAATAAACATCATTGCCCCTAAATAAAAAATAATGCCATATTTGGATTGTTCATTCAATTCTCTTACCAAAGACTGATGTCATCAAATTTGGGCCAGTGGTTACCAAGATGTGATAATTTCAACATCACTGGGCATGCCCGTTTTGGCCAAAATTACAAATTAAGGGCATGCACAGTGCAAAAAGCATTGGTCCGATATGGAACTAAAACTTGCAATTTCAGCTTTGTTATCCAAATTGACCCCATACACCAATATGGGCCTATTTGAAGAGAGTCAGGTGGTAAACCCATTGACAAATTGACATGGAATGACCCCTTTTTACCTTTGACCCTTAAGCCATAGGTCAGAGGTCACCATAGGGTCACCACTGACTTTAAAGAATGCTTACAAGAGATGAAACTAATGGTATATCTATATTTGTACCATTTGAGTATGTTTCATATTTGACCCAAAGGTCACATATTCCAGAGGTCAAAAGGGGCATGAGCTTTAACACCACCTCAAAAAGCTATATTGTGACCAAGACATCACACACAAAACTAGCACAAAACTGTTAACCCTTACCAATCCTTAACAAGTGAAATTTCAGTCTTTTGGAGTAATTTTCATACTTTAAGAGTGATTTTCACTCTTTGGAATGAATCCTAAGAATTCCACTCTCTTGGAAATCAAAATGTTCCCTCTTTTACATTTGGAGAGGAGAGTTAGGGTAGGGTTAAAGGTATAAGGGTTAGCATTAGGGTTAGGGTTGGGGTATGGGTTGATTTGGTGCAAAATTATTCTGTGACATACTGTTATTACTAGGGCTGGTATCGACAAGGCTATTGTCGACAAGGTTGGCGACAATGCACTTCTCCTTGCATGGCGACAACCATGGAATTTGTCGACAAGAAATATTCATGGAGGAGCCTGATTCACTTTTGTAGCTGGAATCAAAATAATTGTAATTCCAACTGCCTATTGACTTTATGGAATCTTGAATTTAAACCATACTTTTTACTTTCACCCCCAGTAACCTGTTTCAATAAGAAAATCTGTGAAAATAGTTTTGTTTTATATATATCATTAATAAATAGCCCAATGACCTCCAGAAGTTGATCCACTTTTGCGTAGAAATAGTTCAACCAACCTCCCAATGGGCCCTGGCTAGTAAAGTGTGGAGTTGAAAGAGTCAAAGTGAGGTTAATTTGTTTTCCATGCAAGTGCTCAATCTAAACCTTTGTGTGCTATAAAGTATAAAAAAAAAAAATTGAGAATTGGCATTCAAAAGATTGATTGTCGACAATTGTCGCCATCGGTTTTATGATTTACCAACACGTCGACAAAGAAAACACAAACCGATACCAGCTCTAGTTATTACATGAAGTCACTAAGGATCAACCACCCTTCCCAAAAATAAAAAAATCTGCTAGCAGACTAGAAAAACATCTAGGCATACCAGTAGAAGATTTAATACATTAATGACTAACCTCTCCCAAAACAATGGTTAATAATTTATAACAATGTAATGACATGCCAATTCCTGACAAATTGATATGAAATTTAATGACTTGATGTTTTGGTGATATTTAGAAAAATATGGCAAGAACATTTGATAGATGCATTATTTTTAAGCAAAAAAGACAAAAAGCAGCCTCTAACCAAGCGATTGATAAGTGATAGAAGGCTTACGTACCAGTAAGTGTCACAAATTCTTGGTTAAACTGGTCAATTTCTAAATCTATAAAATAACAAAAAGAAGTCAGATTTTAAGTAATTTGGCATCCTTTGCATTTAGAAGGTTCATGTGTCTAACCATTTACTCTACAACATTTGAAAGCTTATCGTATTCCTCAAATGCACTGTTTTTTACTAATTACTAATAAGTAAACACAATTCTTTGAATTCTTATATTTAATAGACAAACAAGTCGTAACAAGTCGTAAGTTCACCAGATAAAAAAGGAATTTCACTGCTTCATTAGTTTTCCATTAAAATTTTATATTATTAATAGATAATACAAAAACATTGATTAAGACATCTTAAAATGTTCAAGAAAGTTTTATGGTTTAACCACAAGTATTCACACAATTCTATACACATCATTTCAAATAATACTATTCGTAAAAAATTGTATAAAAATCACTTTAACCTCGCAAAGAATGACAACTAAGCAAATGAGGTAATTACTGCAACCATGAAGCATAACGTATTGTCATGGGTAGAGGCATTGCACAGAAGATTAAAACTTCTACTTGATATCGCCCAGCCCTAACACAACATTTCATTAAAAGGTTATAATCTAATGTTATGTTTACATCCAGGGGTGCAGAATGTTTTGGAATGGAGAGCACCATTTCTAGCAAATGACCATTACAACTGAGCAAATAATTTCATGGGGGAGTTTGTGAATGAATCTCAGTACCGGCATTCGCCCAGCTTTCGAGCACCCATGCTTGTCTGTAGGATCGTGAATACATGGTGTTTTCCACAAACAATTTCACAAATTGTGTGTTTTTGCAATGGGTACTTTTTCATTTGTAAAGTTCACAAAATTAAGAAAAAAAGAGCAGTTGCAGAAAACTCTCTAGTCTATTAATACAATTTATTTTGGTCTGGAATTATGTGATTACCGGTATGTATTTTCATTAAGACGGGTAAGTTATGGAGGGTAGGCTAATGCAATGTTTCACATGCATGCACCTATTTCCCACTTTACTGATTATATACAATACTTATGTTTCTTATCATATCATGTGTTCTAGCTTTTAAAAGGGTGGTATATTTAAAAAGATTTGTGGTCCTGTAAATCAATCTACTTAAGCCAAAAAAATGGGTGATTTTGTGAATAAAAGGCATGTTTTTAACACCAAAAAATACAAAAAGGAGTATTTCTATTCCCATGCACAAGCAAGGTACCTGAAAGTTTGGCAAAAGATGGGACTGGGGAATGCATACTTAGTTAATATCCTGAAACTTTGCTCCTGACCTGAAGAAGTAGATTTCTACACTACTGTTTATATGTCGTTTGATAGGTTTGCAGGTTTATGTAAATCATCCCATAGCATGCATTTAGATTTTTTTTAAACTGACACATACAAGCATGTATTGGGTTACTGTATAAGTGTAATTTTTTGCGTACAGATATTTTCGCGATTTTAACAGTTTTGCCAAATGCGCAAGAATTTAATTTCACGGTTTTGACATCACTGCAATACAAAGCTCTTGGAAACAGTTATTTTCGCGAGTTTATTTTTCGCATTCTTATGTTCACTCGCGAAATATGCGAAAATAAAAACCACCTCGAAAAATTTCCACTATACATTATTTCAGATTGCTTCCATAAACCACCCCCTATAGAAGACATTGAAATTGAGTATGTGCCTTCCTATTATATACCCATGTTTTATAGTGCATGTGCCTTCCATTGCTACCCATAGATGGATCATGGGGGTGACCTGAATCACTACTATTTCTGGTCAGAAGCCGAGCCCCCCCCCCCCCCACCACGCCAGCCCTCGCGACAATGAACTGAACGTTTGTACAAGTTCTATGGAGAGGACCAATTCACCTTCACACCTCAGAAAATGCCTCTCACCACTTCTGCTCTTCTGGTTCTTTTCTGCCCGCCATGGGCAAGGTTTCGTTACCCTCTGTCCTTATGGGAGTACAGGTATATCTTGCACATGGGGTGTAGCGGAAATTTATCTGGTATAGCCAAATTGTTTTGTTGTTTGTGTGTTTTATTGCATTGTTTTTTAATGTTTACTATCAATTTTCCATTTGGTCTGGCAAACACCCAAATGGTGGCCGGCTCTGTTCATAATGGACATCATAATGCACTATGAATGTCATGGAGAGGTGAAGACAGAGAATCTAGGGCGAGGGGAGAAGGTGGAAATTCTACAAAACATTTGGTTTGAAATTTTGGCTAAAAGTCCTTTGTTCTCTGCATGTGTTTTATAAGTATAATTAAATTTGGATCTTTTCCCAGAGATGTCAGTGCACACCGGGCAGCAGTGGCGTACAGGTCGGGGTGCAGTGGGAAGGTCGCCACCCCCCACCGACTTTGGCGCGGAAAAAATTTTGTTAAAAATTCTGCTAAATCAGCCTTTTTAGCCCTCTGACCGGGAAAATTGGCCTTTGTGACCCCCTGAGAGGGAAAATTTTCCCAGACTGGGAATTTTGCCCCCTAAGAGCGGGCAGGCCCATTACACCACTGAACTGCAGAAATGTTTAAAAAAAAACCAATGTGTCCTAACCGAATCAAAACCGATGACCCTCTGTATTTACTAGACATTACCTAGCCAAATAACAACTGGGTTGGCAATGAGAGTGATGGTTTAATCTATTATCGTTTATTAGTTTTTTTATGTAGTCAGGTCCGTAGAAAGGGATCTAAAAATCTTATTACACAAAAGTCACTTACTTTCGATAATTCACCTACTTAAGTTTTTTTTTTTATCTTTCCCTAAGATGCTGGAAAAACACTAACTACTATAATGTGGCTAGTCATGGCCGGGGAAAGATAGGATTAATCATGTTATTTTTGGTTTTATTTCATGATTTTAATCAGACTTCTAAAGAGCTGTTCCACAATTCCCACATTTGACTTCTGTATGACCTTTGACTCCAGATTGAGGCAATCAACCCCAGGGAGCAAAAGTCCTCCTGGTGACCTGATCCAGCAAGTGTTAATGTGGATCAAAATGTCCAAAATGCACAAAAAGTTGTCAAATTTAATACTTACTAAAATTTAACCAAATCAATCACATCCCTCAAATCAGGATGAAATGTATATTAATTTTAATTTATTTCATCCCCATATTTTGAGGAGCAACTGCAACACAAAACTCGTTGGTGGTGGTTTGTCATTGTCGCGTCCTCGTCATCATCTCTCTTAATGTAAGCACCAAAAAATAGCTAAAAATGCAAGTATTGACCAGTAAACTTTTGAGAAACAGCCAGATGGGCATGTGGTATAGCCAGGCCCGTAAACCAGGGGAGGGGCTGTGGGCCCCCCTAAAAAAAAAAATTCAGAAAGCCCCCCCCCAAAAACCCTAAAAAGAGCTGAAAAAAGGCCAAAAGAGGCAAAAATTAGGTTTTTATGTTTTTTTGCTGAATTTCAGTAAAAAAAATCCTTTTTTGCCAAATTTGCCCCCCCCCCTTGCAATTTTGGAGAAAATCCCCTTTTGAAAAAATCAGGAAGGGGAACAAAAAATGGGAAGGGAAAAAAGGGAGGAAGAAGAGAAAAGAGAAAAAGAGAGATGAAAGGGAAAGAAAGAGGGAAGAGAAATGGGAATGGAGAAGAGAAAAAGAATGAGGGAAGAAGAGAAAAGAAAGGGAGAAGAGGGAAAAAAAGAAAAAGGGAAGAAAAAGGAGAAGGTGAAAGAGAAGGAAAAAGGAGAGATTTATTGTAGCGTCAAATGAATTTATTGTGAAATTTGTGCTCTGAAACACTACTTTTTCCATCTAAGATGGCAAAACCCACATGTGTAGACCACGTGAAGGGGGTTTGCGGGGATGCAGTCGCACTCCCCTCCCCCTCTAAATTCTCCCATAAGGGCCAAAAGGTCCACTTTTTGCTGAATTTTTAGATAAAAAGGTCCAAAATTTAGAGGAATTTTGACAAAAAGTCCACTTTTTGGTGAAGAGAGGTTAAAAAAGTAAAAAAAAGGACCATTTTTCTAAGTCCCACACCCCAAAAAATAAATCCTGCATACGGCCACGGGTCCGACTTCAGCTGCTAGATGCATTATATAGTGGTGTGGACCCAGAAGGCTAGTTTGTTACATTATTTTCAGCACATCCCTGTGTTAGCTTCTGCACTGAGTACCTTCACCACAGAGATATATTGAAGGCCTTGGTTGCCAGTGTAGTCCATACACGTGTGTGTGTGCAAGTGTGTGACGTGTGTGCATACAGGTGTGCATGTGCATGGGAGTGTATGTGCACAGACGTGTGTGTGCATGTGTCCTAGTTATAATTATGATGCATAATTACATTATATAGCCTTTGCACCTACTCTATAACATGTGATTTATTCTGTTAAGGGGGGGGGGTGACTCAATTTAAACCTTTAACTTTTTCATCTTGATTGAATGACCTTCAGCCCCAAACCCCATCTGTAAATTTTCATGCCAATATTTCAACCTGTTATTAAGTGAAAGCTAAAAGTGTGATTTTATAATCCCCATAGAGTATACTCTGTAAAATTAATATTGGTCGACCAAAATGGGACATGTTTTCATTCATAACATCCAAACCAAACATCCTTTAGCCCTAAGATTTCACAGAGTAAATGAGAAAATAGTAGCTTTCTTCTGATACCAAAATTTAGACCACTTCCGGTAAAATCTGGGGTCCCTGGGGACGAGGCTATTAGTGATCAGACCATGGACCTTTAAAGCACAAGATACAGAATATGTGCAAAGGGTATAATGTAATGACACCATTTGAGGCAAATTTGCAAATTTTGAGGCAAATTTTGCCCTTTGCCCCAAGGCTTGGTCTAGCCTGCCTTTTCTAATCAAAGTAACTACCTTCTAAAAAGTATTTCTTTGTAAATGTTAATGCTAGGTATGAGTTCAGCAATTCATATGAAATGGTAAAATTAGAGTTGATTTGGTTAGAATAAATTAGTTACAGCCCCATGTGAATTTGTACGTCCACATTCATTTGCTGCATGTTTTGCTCAATTTTCTGAATAACTTTGAAGAAATTCTTGAAGGTGGTGTTACAATCTTTTAAAATAGAAGTCATGGAAGTCAAAAATTTATTTCAAATTTAAATAGTCTTGTAAGACTATATAGGGTGTGTCAAAATGTTACATTTTTAACAAAACATATCTTTTGAAAAAAAAAAATTATCAAAATTTAAACTTTCTCTGGTAGCTCAAATCTTATTGGCTCATTACGTGATAAAATATGATATAAAATCTTCTGAGTAACCAATAAAAACCTTCTATACATCTAAGTTTTTGTGAGCTTGAGTTGCTTTAAAGCAATAATGGCACATTTTTTGAAGAGCGCCCCCAATTTTCAAAATTTGATATTTTGGCACAGTTACGTTGGTGATTGTCTAGGAAACTATACCTGCGAACGAGAATGCTAAAAAATGCGTATTTATATATCATAAATTAAGCGATTTTGTAATTAGAATTTGGATCCCAGATTGGACTTAACGGCAGAGCTGGAAATGCTATGTTTATGTCCGTCCATGATGAAATAGTGCCACCTCGAGAAAATAACCTCTAACTTGATTTGCCTGAACCAATAAAAACAACTAATGATGATGTAGACACGTACAATGCGCTATTTCCCGGCTATTTCCCATGCGGAATGGCCGTTTCCACAGCCGTTGAATTATTAATCGGGATCCCGATATAATTGTCTAAAATTACAAAATTCCTTGATTTGTGAGGACACAAGAACATTTTTGAGCTTAACCATTCACAGGTATGGTTTACTAGCCAGTTACCAATATGCAAAACCGTGTCAAATCTCAAATTTTTTGAAAAAAATTGGGGACACTCCTTCAAAAAAAGGTGCTAATATTGCTTTAAGATTTCGAGTTTTGAGTTAACCGTTGCTTTTTAGAGTTCGAGTTTCTTAGATTTCGAGTTGCTTTTAGGGTTCAAGTTACTTTTAGAGTTTGAGGTTATTGTTAGGGTTGGCATTTAAAGCTTTTAGAGTTGAGTTAAAGATATGAGCAGATTGTGTCCTACATAATGTACGCACATAGTAACAAGCACTATTTCTGATCTAATTTGTTGACACTTCACACAAATCACAAACTATGGAGTTCCAAACAAAGGTGACCCACCTTGGGTAGGTTAAAGGTGCAACCAAGAGATTTTGAGTCACCCACATATTGGTGGTCTTAATAGTAATTTCATATAGATTAGATTGCTTATATTTCAATGGAAAACAAGGCTGAATTCATATTTGCCTCCTAACGAACTTCAGAAATTCCACACAATTTTGTGTCAAAAGAAACATTTCTCAGCGTATCTTCGATTGGGATATTTTTTGAATGAAAGCTTTGCATCGGGGGCAAAAAATCAGTATTTTCAATTTTTTTAAAGGGACACCTGATAGTGAATCTCTTGTTGCACTTTTAAAGCTTATACGCAATCATAGAATCAACATATGGCCTAACACCTTAATACATTAAATGATAAGGCAGCAGCTATTTTATTTCTATGCATTGCACATTCATAACCCTATCCCAAACCCTAACATAAACCCTAACCCTAACTCAACTCAAACTTAATTTTGCAACTCTAACACTAACTCGAACTCGAAATGCAACATTAACGCTAACTCAAACTCGAACTCTTAAGCAACTCTAAAAGTAATTCTAACAATAGCAATAACTCTACAACTCAAAACTCATAGTTTTACCCATCTGTATGTACCTTTAGTCATCATCTCTTTGATTGGGCAATTATACATCCTATAACTCTCTGATTGACAAATCAAATTGGCTAATAGTGCTGTTGTGGTTAATGTTATAAAGCTTGAGAAGACAGAAATATCAATGTAATTTTTTTCACTTTTTGAATTACTTCTTGCTAGATTCATTATTCCAAATGATTTTAAATAGAGAAACTTTACCATAACTGAGCATATTTTACTAAAATGCTGTGAATTCTAAACAGTGCAATGGATTAGTTGTTGTTAGTATCCCCAATAATATAACAGCAAAGATCCCAGGGGGTGCCAGTCTAACTACTAAGCATGACGTCATCAGCAAGTACATTTGCAGGAAAGGTACTGCTGCATCACAGATTTGTGAAAGTCTTATTTTGACAAAACAGAATAAAACATCAAGAGTGACACAGTTTTACATTCCACTAGCTATATCCTGTGCATATTATTATTATAATTTTGTGCCAACAAACATAATTTTTCTTTATTTTAGTTTACAGAGATCTCTATGGAAATTGAACAATAGAGGGTGCTATAACATGCAAGGCTTGACTTTGTAGGTCTGTGTGGCAATAAGATTCCACTCAAGCTTTTTTTACAGGGTAAAAATATTGTGACACCATGCACTGCTTTAAATTGTTCAAAAATAAAAGAGACAATTTGAATATGGTCAAACAACTGTCACTTGTAGATTCACGATCCACAGTCTCATCACTCGAATTATCTAAACAAATTAAAGGCACTATCAGTGATTTGCTAAATCAGAAAATCGAAAAAATCATCAAAAATCAGATTTTTGCATATATGTAACAAGTACAGGTATCCTAACATACCCTGCAAATGATAGGACCAGAAGCAACCTAATAAGGACAAAATTGGAAGTTTTAGTCATTACTGTCCGTTCGGACACTTACTACAACACGTAATTGAATGGAGATTCATATCTTTGAACACTGCCGTTTTCTTCCTTTTCTGTAATTTCGTCAGTTGGAAAAAGTAACTTATGAGAATTCTACAGACTTATGCTTCATTTTTTAAGCTATTCCTGCCAAATTAATAGATTTTGACTCTTTCGGATAAATCACTGATAGTGTCTTTAATTGAGATTTTTAGATCATGAAGAAATAAGCTCAAACATGTGGGTAATTAATATTACATGAAGAATTTTTACACTTCTACCATACCACACCACACCACAACATAATTGACAGTCAGTGAAAAATCCAGCGCCCATCCAGGATTTGAACCTGGGACCTTCGGTTTATTAGTCTGATTCTCTACAAACCGAGCTAATGAGTCGCTGCTCTTCCCCATCTGACTCATTAGCTCAGTTGGTAGAGCATTGGACTAGTAAACCAAAGGTTCCAGGTTCAAATCTGATGGTCAGTGAATTTTTCACCAACTGTCATTTATGTTGTGGTGTGGAAGAAGTCTAAAAATTCTTCATGTTTTATATCATTTTAACCATTGGTCTAAGAAATGTAGCCCTATGTGTGTCTTATCTTACATGTAAACTCCATTTCCTCTGAAAAAAAGTTTTATTGCAACATGGTGGTTTGCGGAACTCTGAGCTACAAACAATTGCTTGTAAAAAACACCAGAACACACTAGATTCAACTGAATTTTTTTTTGAATAAGCTTCTTTTGCCGGTGGACAATATCTACTGAATCATACACTAAAACAAAATGTGCTAAGATCACAAAATGCACCTTTAAAGCCCAAAAATTCAAACATTCATTTGAAAAAAAAAGCTTCTTGCCACCCAAATTGTTTAAATTATCTCCGAGAATTGTTTTCAGCTGATCATGATGTTTCAAGGTGCATGGCTGATGACCTAATTAGTAGTTGGGCTATTTCTACTTGAAATCTAGCATTCTGTCCAAAATTGCAACAGAATAGGAATTTGACAAAAATGGATAATGTACAAAATAGGAATGGACCGGATGGGATTGGACCAAGTGGGATTCAAACCAAGACTAAGTGTAAAGTTACCATTTTTTTAAAATAATGCATGTCAGTATTTAAGGTGTACATAAAATAGGGGAAGTTGGATCAGTCGCAGAAGATAGTATGCAATTATGTATATGTACTTGCATGAATGATGGCATAATTTCCCAACACGTTCATGTTCATAAAGAAATAAATTATGGATTGATAAACCTCTCGGGATTGATTATTTCAAAAGTGAAATCTAGATCTAGGCATGGATCAAGTTATTGCAGTACATACAACACACAACATACTTGCGCTGCTATTTTCGACTGTTGATGATGACGGGACATGGGAGTGTACGTGAGTGGACCCCAGCGGAAAACAAGATCATTGGTGCACGTAAAACTTACTTATCTGCTGAGGACGGCGGATGTTATGTCTCCCTCAAAATGGGCCACAGGGATGGACATTCGTGGCTGTAGATTAACACACAAAGGGTTTTAATGTTATGATGAGAATATTGTATACAAAACACTTACTTGGACCAGAATCGAAAGTTGCTTCCCTATTGCCCTCAAAGTGAGCCACAAGTGCCGACCTCACCACACCCTGTAATAGGGGGTGTAATAATACGAACTACAATAGCTCTCTACAACCAAAATTTTATTAGAGTTCGCCCAATTTTTAATTAGCCGTTCTTGATGAAAATCTGGCAACAATAGGCACTAATCAGTGATTTGACCCTTATCAGAAAATCGAAAAAAATCATAAAAAACATGATTTTTAAAGGGTTGTAATAAGTTATAGGTATCCTAAAAACCGCCAAAGATAGGACCAGAAGTGACTTAATAAGGACACAATCAACAAATTTTAGACAGTACTGTCCATTACGGACACCTTCACGTAATTGAGTGGAGACTCGTTTCTTTGAACACTGCCATTTTCTTCCTTTTCTGTGAAGTCTCAGTGAAAGAAGTTAACTTATGAGCATTTACAGATTTATCCTTCACTTTTAGGATATGCAAATTTCAATTATTTATGATCTGTCGGATAAATTAACTGATAGTGTCGGGTATTTAAATTGATGCCATACAACACAATATTTAGTAATTTTCCTGTAAAAAATTAAAAAAAAAAAAAAAAAAAAAAAATAAAAACAGTTTTAAAAATATTTCCAAAAAAAACAAAACGATTTTTTTTAATTAAAGAGACAATGGCACATTTGAAAATAGTGCGCCCTCAAGGCATTTTTCAAAATCGATATTTTCTGCATGGTGTAGCCTTATATACTAAAGCCCTCACCCAATGGGTAAGACCAAATCAGCCATTCCTAGGGTAATAGAGCGTTTTTAAGTACGCGTCGCCCGGCGACGCTAAATGCGACGACGAAAATGGCTTTGAACACAGAACACGCACTCCGTATGACAGGTTCTCACGCTATGCACACTGCGTTGACAGGTCTTAACCTTTGTGGTTTTAATATCAGTGAGTACGAGTCAAAAAATATTCATGTAATATAACATGGTTTGATTAAAGCAATATGGCCCCCACATTTTGAAGAGCCCCCACAATTTTCAAAATTGAAAATTTTGCTCACAGTTACGTTGGTAATTGTCAGGAAACTAACTTTGCGAACGCGAATGCTTAAAAAATGCGTATTTGATCACAAAATAAGCGATTTGTAATTAGAATTGGGATCTCAGATTGGACTTAACGGCCAGAGCTGCGAAATGATACGGTTAGTCTGTCCATGATGAAATAGTGCAACTTCGAGAAAATAACATCTAACTTGACTTGCCCGAACTATTTAAAACACCTAATGGATGAGCGTAGACACGTACATGGCGCTAGTTCCGGCTATTTCACATTGAGGCCGTGTCAGCAGCCGTAATTATTATCGGGGATCCCCGATTAATAATTATGCTAGTACAAAATTCCTGCGTTTGTGACACATAGAATTTTCGAAGCTTAACCATTCACAGGTATAGTTACTAGCCAGTTACCAATGCAACCGTGTAAAATCTCCAAATTTTGAAAAAGTGGGGCACGCCCTTCAAAAAAATGTGCCTAAGAGTGCCTTTAAAAGTTATGGAAAAACTGAAAAGTTGGCCTACAAAAGTTACCTGGATGTCTTTATCATATATCAATGCCCTATCGTTTGAGAGACGTTATTTATGTGCTAAAATATATCTCTGTTCTGCCATGCCCAAGACTATCGATTGAGAGCAAATGAAGAAATTTCATATTTTGCCTGAAAATGTGCCAGTGCCGCTTTAAGTTTGCCATAACGAAGTTAACTAGATTTTGCAGTTCTTGGTTTCCGCGCCTCACTTATTCACAGAATATAAACTGTGGGCCACCCGTCTATCTTACAACTTGCCTCCCATAACCTTTCACCTTGGCACATAACCTGGGACCTCATCAAAAAATGAGGGGTCCCATGTGCACCTGTGACTCAAGTTTCAATGGAAGGTCAAGTTTTGCATTTTTCAGCCTATTTTTCAACTTGCCCTCACATGACCTTTCACCTTGGCACATGAGCTTTGACCCATCAAACATATGAAGGTCCCATAGTGTCACTTATGAACACAAGGTGGTTCCAAGGTGAACTTCAACTTTTCATTGAGAGTCAATTTATCAAACTTAACATTTGAGGTGACACTCCACAAATGACATACCACACACACACACACAAACAACCACACACACCATATGGCTAAGTGGTCCTGCCAGCAGTGGCGGGCCCCCAAAATGAATGTATATTGTAGGTGAGGTCAAAGGTACTCTTGTACATAAAGCTAAGGAATAGGGACATAAGAATGGTTCTTAATTAAACAAAAAGAAAAAAAAGTTATTAGAATGACCCCATCAATGAAAATGTTGAACATTCAAAACATTTTTTTGATACAAGATTTTTGCTGGTACAAAAAAAATCATGATTATACTCTCTAAGTGAATCAAGAATGATATAGGCCAACCTCCTTTAAACACTATGAGACTAGTAAAATCTCAAGTCTCATGGCACAGTTCATTAGATTCATCCACCAATGATTTTGAAATATACACCCTCTGGTTTTTGGGGATGATATATGATACCCAAATTCACACAAGCTCAGTTCAGGTCGTGTAGTACAAGTACAACCCATGAACTGTGTCCTTGGTAGATGAGATATTGTAATTCATAGTGAAAGGTGGAAAAAGGAGTACATGCAGCATTGTGATTAGACTATAATTTAGGTTTTTTTTATTGTTTTAAATGGATAGCAATCACCAACGCATTGACAAAAAGTACATCAATTACACACATAAAAAAAAGAAAAAAATACCGTCAAAAAGCAGCAAGCAATATCACACAAGTCATGTACACGTACCGTATCACTAGAAAATAATTACAAGTCAAAATTCCACTCTTAAAAGTGGGGTGCCAATTTCCCTTTCTTTTTGGCAATGAAATATTAGGTGCTTCTCTAAAGTTTTAAAAATGCAATTAATTCAGGCGCATTTGCTTTTTTGTCTTGGAATTTACATAAATGTTAGTACATAAAAAGATGTATGTTACCATATAGTTCTTAGAAATACCAAATATTTTAACAAAATTATCTAAATGACAATTGATGGCAAGTTTTAACCTCAAAATGTTCTGAATCTTCTGCCAGAGTGGAGTAACTAAATCACATTCCCAAAAATATAAATAGATGTTTCAGTTTTATTACAAAAAGAACATTCAGAGGAACCAATTCTTTTAATCTTAAATAAAAAAAATCTCTGAATGCAATAGCTTTATGAAAAATCTTGAAATAAAACGAGCGTAAACGAGATTCAATGGTACACCTAAAATTCCTGATATGAATTTACTCCCAATTGCTATTTTCCATGATTGGATTAATGAGGATATTATTCCAAAAAAGTGGCCTTATCAGGGAAGCACTTATCTAAACAAATATTGTTAGTGTATTGGAATCTTTGAGCACTTGGCAGTTGAAATCAAATGGTCAACAATAAATTTAATTATACCAACACTTTGAATACTTGGAGAATCAAACCATTTTGATGGAATGTGTTTTATAAGAAAATTATATTTTCTCCTGCCCCGATAAGAGAGATCAGATTCTGCTACAAAATCATTAAATATCTTGAGATTCACACTTTTTAGGAGTATTAAAAAGAACAGCTAAAGTGTGAATACCTTTCTCAAACCAAATCTTCATAGAAGAAATTCTAAGTTGATGCACTATGGCGGTCCGGAAAGTGTGTAGTCTGTGTCACAGACTGCGAAATATATTATCTAAATTGGTACTGCGCAAGAGATTAACGTTATCAGTCCATCATAGAGAATGTGTGTAATTGAAACTAAATCTCAAATATCTCCAGAAAACGGAGGGGTTCTATAGAAGTTTTGGCATCAGAGGGTCCGTTACTATGTTTTGTTTTAAATATGTATCGTAATTGGGTCTGAACCTATAGAACCTAGCGAGAAAATTGAACGTTTTTGTCGGGTACTTCGGTACTCGCAGACACGGAAAAGTTAACACGCAATCTCTACGGGCGAATCCATTTTTCCCACAATGCATTTCGGTATTATTCCAGTCTTGAGAATTTTCAAACACTGGTTTCAATTTATTTTTTCAATTTTAGAAACAGGAATTACGTACTTACCGGACCACCGTATTGATGCACTGGGTCCTGGAATGCATGATTCAAATGCTTTTACATGACTTCAAACCATCTTGAAACTTGATTGATTGCTTGCTTGATTGCTTACTTGTTTGCTTGTTTGCTTGCTTGCTTTGATTGATTGAATGATTGATTGATAGCCTGAGCAAAACTCACCTGTGGTGCAGGTGTTGTAGGTATGGGCAAGCCTGGGGTAGGAGTAGCTGTTGTAGGCAGAGGGTTGACATTACTAGTAGTCGGTTGTGGTTCTTCCTGTTGTGACTGTTGTTCTGGTTGTGGTGGTTGTGCTGGTGGTATGGTGGTGGGGCAATTGCATTCACCAGGTGGACCTATGCCAAAAGAAATGAAATTCATCATTATAAACAACAAATATCAAATATGCAATATGTTATTACAATACATAATACTTATTAACAATACACCAATAAACAATGCCTTTTAAAGAGCAAAGTACAGAACATGGTGCACTAGCCCAGGAAGGATAAATGGCCCTCTGGTTTAATCATTTGCCTTTGGTGCTGAAAGTCCCTGGTTCGACTCCCAGTAAGACCACTTGCTCGGATTCGATCTAGAAAGAACCCCAAGGATTAAACCACAAAGGTTCTTCAGCCAAGAAAATGGCTCTTTGTAGAAACATAAAGACCCCTTCAAAGATTATTGGTAGGTCAGAAAGCTTTTCAAAATTATTTTAAGAACAACATAAGAGTTAACATTGCTTTATATTTTTCTTTTTAAGTTCTTTATAGAACCAGGAGGCTCTACATATGAGACCAAAAAAGATTCTAAGTCACACTTTTTTAAGAGTATAGGGTCTTTAAGCAGTGGCTCAGCCAGGTGGGGGCAAAGGGGGCAGAGTGCCCCCTCTGAAAAAAATCTTGAGGGGGAAATCGGGAAATAAAACAGTGATATTCATGTCAAATCAGCCCCTTTTCGGATTCTTTTGCCATGCGACCGGGAAATTTTTGCTTGTGATCGGGACATTTGTTGCACCTACTGGAAAATTGCCCCCTCGGAACAACCGGGCTGGCTACGCGCCTGTCTTTAAGTGACACAAAATCATCAAGACATGCCTGTAAGCCTTGAAAATCTTGTGCATGTTTAAATTTTTTGTTGCTATTTCCCAATTTTGGAGTCATTGGGTGACAATATGGCTACAGCATGAAAGTCTCTTAACAGAAATTCTTAAACACTTGGGATTGTTTACGCAATTTCATTGGTTCCTATCTGTGTGATACAAGATGATATCACACAGTACAGCGGACACGTCAAAGCGATACGCATACACACTGCTAAAGCTGGGCTAGTTCATTGGATAAAATCTACCATAATTTTAGTAATTACTAATAGCTTCTTATTTTAAATAAAGGTGCTAAAGAATGAGAATAAAGGTATTGTTTTTAACCTCTGCCGTGTATCTTCTATCGTGTCATATCACAGGGGTGATATCACAAGGGCACGATTTCAGCGTAAAACAACTTGGCTGCACCTCGTTATTCTACTTAAAATAATACTGTCGCCCATGTGATATGACAGGATAGATACGTGGCAGACGCTAAAACAATACCTTTATTCTCTAATTGGGAAACCTGCAGGGATGATTAGCTAAAATGTTCACTAACTACTGATTACTACTAGTAATCAGCTGTGCCAGGTGTCTCAAACAAAAGACACAAAGCTATAGTCAGCAATGGAATGTGCACATTACAATGGTGGATTAATTCCTATGGATTATAATGTGCACATTCATTTGCTGCTCACTGCCTGTTCCAGGTGGCTCAAACAAAAGACACAAAGCTATAGTCAGCAATGGAATGTACACATTACAATGGGGGATTAATTCCTATGGATTATAATGTGCACATTCATTTGCTGCTCACTGCCTGTTCCAGGTGGTTCAAACATTTTTTTTTTTTTTTTTTTTTAAATAAAGGTGCTAAAGAATGAGAATATTGGTATTGTTTTTAACCTCTGCCGTGTATCTTCTATCGTGTCATATCACAGGGGTGATATCACAAGGGCACTATTTCAGCGTAAAACAACTTGGCTGCACCTCGTTATTCTACTTAAAATAATACTGTCGCCCATGTGATATGACAGGATAGATACGTGGCAAACGCTAAAACAATACCTTTATTCTCTAATTGGGAAACCTGCAGGGATGATTAGCTAAAATGTTCACTAACTACTGATTACTACTAGCAAGCCTGAAAATGTGATGCGATATGGAGAAACCTGTCGCATGTTGCACTTGGTAAGTTTCAAGATGGCCTGTCTGTCAGGTTAAAGTTCTTACAATGGTGGTTTAATTCTGGGGTTTAATTTATAGGGATCTTAATGTGCACATTCATTTGCTCCTCACTGGCTGTGCCAGGTGTCTCAAACAAAAGACACAAAGCTATAGTCAGCAATGGAATGTGCACATTACAATGGTGGATTAATTCCTATGGATTATAATGTGCACATTCATTTGCTGCTCACTGCCTGTTCCAGGTGGCTCAAACAAAAGACACAAAGCTATAGTCAGCAATGGAATGTACACATTACAATGGGGGATTAATTCCTATGGATTATAATGTGCACATTCATTTGCTGCTCACTGCCTGTTCCAGGTGGTTCAAACAAAAGACACAAAGCTATAGTCAGCAATGGAATGTGCACATTACAATGGTGGATTAATTCATATGGATTATAATGTGCACATTAATTTGCTGCTCACTGCCTGTTCCATGTGGCTCAATAAAAGAAACATAGCCAGTAGGCAGCAATGGAATATACAAATACAATTACAATAGTGGTTTAATTCATGTGGATTGTAATGTGCACCTTACAATGGTGGATAATTCATATGGATCTTAATGTGCACATTCATTTGCTGCTCACTGGCTGTACCAGGTGGCTCAAACAAAATACACAAAGCTAGTAGTCAAGCAGTCTCAAAACCGACCAAATGTGACATCTGACAGGTTTTCCCAGTTTGCATCACATATTAATCTAGCCCAAAGCATGTATTGTTAGTTGGTTAGCCTACCTCTATCTCCCTTTTCTCCACGTTCACCTCTATCACCTTTGTGCCCTGTAACAATGTATAAGACAATGTCATCAATAAGCTGTGGAGGTGTTATGGCAACATGATTATAGTAGATTCAACCCATCGTGTCACCTCTAGTACTTTTCCGAAGGTATTGCCATTGAATGAGGGGATGTGCAGTGGATGGAAATTAAAATTCCATGCAAAATCTATTGAAACATGTAGTCTGATAGCAGAGAAAAATCAATTCTGTGCTTAATGAAATCATTCAAGTCAACGTAAATGCATTTGTGGCTACATTAACTCTCAATACATTCTGACTAATCGTATTTGCTTAAAAGGTATTCAATGTAACAGGTGAGTCGAATGTTACTGACTTTTGAGCGCCCGTGCTTTGGAATCGGAGGAACACAAAAGTCTTTGCATTCTCTATGTAAACATGAAAGGCCAGATTATCTTAGTTCGCTCACGAAACAGGTGAATTGGACACATATTCTGCCTCCTCTCCCAACTAATCGACGCTGTCCAAAACATTTCCTCCGGTGACACGATGGGTTGAATTTATTATAGCTACCATGGCAAGGTTTTAAACTTCTACATGGCTACACGTGGTACATGTTTGAAACATGAAGGGGGCACTGATATAGGGAAGTGGTACGAGTATGTGCAGCCCTTAAGACCCTTCATTTTGCCTTAAAAGCCCTAAAAATAATAAGCCTGCAAAAGTAATCCACTAACTGTGTTTGGACACCTTGCCATGTTAACTAATACCATTACATCACTATTTCTATGCAAATCTACAAAACTGTGTTCAATGAAAAATTCAATGATATGTTTTCCCATTCAAAACTTTAACTGCTAACTATTTATGACAGAGATACTACATGTTTAAATTATCAAATAAGATTTCCTTTTTAATATTAAAAAAAAAATAAAAATTGAGTGAAGATGTAAATAAATGAGGGCCCATGCAATCATAATAAGAGGCTACCTTTATCCATGATGGACCATGAAAGAAGGATTTATTAACTTTGCTAGAAGTTCTCTGCATTAAAAATGGGATTAAAATCCTTAAATCTGTAGATCATTATCTTTTATAGAATCATCAAGAAATTATCCGTACCTCTTCTTCCTTTATCTCCCTTTGGACCTTGTTCACCTTCAGAAAAAAAAATATAGGAAATGAAGGAATGAGCCACAAGATTGATAAAAAGTCCATTAAACAACTAGTTTCACCCGGGAGTAGGGGAAGGGGGTCAGAAGTCAAAATGTCAATTATAATAATAATAATAATCAGTTTTTTTATATAGCGCTTTATCACTGTAAACAGTCTCCAAGCGCTGTTGCCTATTATTATTTTGCCGCCATTAGGAAATCGTCACAATCATTTTGCTTCATCTAGGTGGCTGCTGGCCAAGCGCATATCCCTATCATCACTTAGATTGTAATATCCCCCATCACATGACAGCTCCCCAGATTTTGTTAATGTTAATTGTATTCATCTTATATATGCATTTTGTGATTCTATCACATTCTGTTTTGAAAACAGAAGGTGAAACACCAATTTCACACCTTCTGTTTTGTTTTGGTTCAATAGATATCCTTGAGAGAAATATCTTCAACCTTGTGTTTTAGGGTTAAGAGCAGTATTACAGTATAACATAGAGTACTGTGCTTCGAATTTCTGTCCATTTATAGACAGAAATTAAAGGCTAATGGTACAGATGATACAAAAACCTCAACATTTGAAGGTAAGCCAAAAGAAGAGTGTGTAGATCACAAAATGACCTTTTAAGATAATTGATGTTATTATGCCACACTCCCAGTTTTGTGGGGGGGGGGGAGAGGGAGGGAATCAGCTTTGTAGCAGAACTTGTTACATGTTTTCAATCCCATTAACCTTTTGCAGTTTAGACCTGGATTTAAACCAGAGTTAGTCCTTCATGAATCAATCTTTTTTCATATACCAGTTGAAATTGTAATGTTGTAGGCAGGAAAATCTGTCATGGATGGGTGGGTTGGATGACCCATCCATGAGAAATTTTCTCACCCTTTTGGAGTACATTGAAAGAACTAGAATTTTGCGGCTCTCAGCTTTCGCGCTCACTATATTCAAAGAATATAAGCTGTGGACCGCTCCATGACCTTTTGACCTTGGCATATGACCTTTTACCTCATCATCATATGAGGGATCCCTTGGTGCATATATGACACAAGTTTGGTTCCAATTGAACCTCAACTTTTCAATTGAGGTCAATTTTACATTTTTAGCCTATTTTTCAACTTGACCTCACATGATCTTCGACCTTGACACATGACCTTTTGACCTTATCATCATATGAGGATCCCATGGTGCACATATGACACAAGTTTGGTTCAAATTGAACTTCAACTTTTCAATTGAGGTCAATTTTACATTTTTAGCCTATTTTTCAAATTGACCTCACATGACCTTTGACCTCGGCACATGACCTTTGACCTCATCAACATACGAGAGATACCATGGTGCACCTATGACACAAGTTTGGTTCCAATTGATCTTCAACTTTTCAATTTAGTTCAATTTAAATAAAAAAACTGATGCAATTTTAAAAAAAACCTTAACATTTTAGCATATTTGTCAACTTGACCTCACATGACCTTTTGACCTTGGTACATGACATTTGACCTCATCAACATATGAGGGATCCCGTGGTGCACCTATGACACAACTTTGGTTCCAACCGAGCTTCAACTTTTCAATTGAGGTCAATTTGAAAACAAAAAATTAACACAATTTAAAAAAAAAACTTAACATTTTAGTGACACACACATCCACACACACACACATCCACACATACATGCGCACAATGGATTGCTAAGTGGTCCTCCAGCTATAGCTGGCGGCCCACAAAAAAGGTCCATTCCTGAAAGACTAACCCTGGTTTAAATATGGTAAAAAGTTAGGCTCCCTTTGAGAATACCAGCTGCAGGGCATAAAAAAGTTAGGGAAATATTAAATTTTGCCCTTCTAACCACTTGGTCAAGCTTTAATATACTAATTACTTTTTAAAAATGTACTGCAGGGATAAATTCTTGTCCATGAAGCATTTTTTTAGAATACTGAGTAAAAATCATGGAAAAAAGAACTCTTGAACAATTTCCTCTAAAGATCCCTTGAAAGCATGTTATAATCACAACTAAGATCATCCATCCTGGGGGTGTCACTGTGACAATGGATGACAGTTACCTAACTGATCGTACAAGTTAACCCCTACGTTTTTTCGAGGTAGTTCCTTCATCGCATAATTTCTTCAGGTCTTTTGGAGAATATTGTCCATTCCTTTAGCTTTCCACCACCCCAGACTCTTAAGCTTCCCCTGATCATATGCATAACAAGACAATATATGAACTACCATTTTCACAACAAAGTCAGTATTTTTCACTGAAAAGTGCATGATTAGAGTAAAGATAGCATTACTAATTATCTCATTTTTTACAACTTACCGGTTCTGCATTTCTTGCACCCACTCCCTGTAGATAGACAGACACAAAAAATATGTTTAAACTAAAAAAATAAAAATGTTGCTCCTTCAGCTCAGTTTAGTCTGTAGAGTGGATTAATGCTTTTGCTGCCCATCCGCCCACACACCTATCTGCTCATCTGCGGTATAATATAAGCAAACACAACACATTGGGTTGTGGGGGCCAAAAATCAGAATCAACTCTCAGAGTGGAGTTGACTCGCTAACTCCAATGGTTTTGGAATGAGAAAATATTGCTTGGTAAAGAAAAAAGTTTGTTTCCAGTAGGCCATGCATATTTTGATTATGGAGCCATTTTAACCACATTTCATTTTTTTAAATTCTGTCTGAAAAAATCTGATTTTTTTTTTGACAAAAAATAATCTCAGAGATAGAAAATTTAATTTTTAAAGAAATACATGTGATCCCAAATTGTTATTTGCTTTTAAAAAACAAAATGTTTACAGTAAAATATGGTTTTCAATTGATTTGTGTGATTTGAGGAATTTTTTGGGAAATCACTTTCAAACAAATTTTTTTAAAAATGCATTTGCATTTCAGCTTTGGGATTATACCTACTGGAAACAATCTTGCATTTTTTCAATTTCCCATCATGATTTCATTATTACATGTCAAACGGGGGTGGGGGGTGGAGGAGGAGGAGGGTGCACTCATATTATATGAAATGGTTATGGACATGCAAAACTAGCAGTCCTTGGGTGAGAGACAGCCAAATTGCCCATAAATTGGGGTTAGTTGGGTACAAACTTGCTAAATTTTTCAAAAAATGTAATCGGGGTAAAATTTTTGGAAAATGTTCTAAAAAATCAGTGTCTTGGGTGAAATTTTCAAAACTTTTGGAAAATAGGGGTCTTTGGGTGACAGCAGGTAAAATTTTCAAAACATATGGGCCTTTGAGTGACAATGATGTTGAAATTGAAGGTCTTAACAGCCTTATTATGTGTCATCTTCAAAATAGGATGACTATGATGTGAAGATTTAAAATAGCTACTATCATCTGCCATGACCTTAGACCTCTATGTCAATATTTTCACAATTGATTTTTCTGATTTTAAAACAGGTGATATCTCTTGCTTGCCCCTAAATATATGTCAGTTGTCAGAATCAGGCCCTTAGCAAGGATTTTTTTGGGGGGAGGGCAGAATTTTGAAAATGGTTAAAGTTTCAAAGATTTTTCAGGATTTTTTTTAGGGGTGCGGATTTTTGAAAAGGGGCACATTTTTTCGGGGCCTTTCATGAATCTACCACTAATATTGTGTCAAGAGTCATTTTGACCCCATGGAGTCATTTTAGACATACTACAAGTCATTTTTAGGGGGTATATTTTTCCTTGTTCTTTGGGGAAGGGGCAGCCCCTGCATCCCCCTGCCTATGGGCCGGCTCAGAATTGCTTAACATTTTTCAAAAATTACAAGAAACAATTTGCACTGGTAACATGGATTTCAAATGTAACAGCCCAATGTGCCCCCATCAAACAGAATGCGAGATACATTTTCATATTTATTTCATAAGTTATTTACCTTTTATTGAATAAAAATAAACTCCTTTACTACATGGACTTTGAGCTATTTTTTAAGATAACAAAACAAATAAGACCTATCAATATGCAGTCCTATGCCACAAGCAAAATTTGTATGTGAGTGGGATGTTAAAAATTGTTGTCAGAATAAAAACAAAGGTTACTTTATTCACACAATTGGCCACCTTTGGACATTGTATTATGATAGTTGAAAATTTAGTTGTCAAAACTTATGTGAAACATTTTACCTCTTTGTTCATGAATGTTTTCCACCTATTACAAAATGACAGTGGCGTACCTGAAGGCAGTCGATCCAGAAGGAGCAAAATTCCCAAGTCGTACTGCCAAAGGGACAAAATTTATAAGTCGTCCCAGTAAATTGCTCCAATTAAGTCTAAACTTGACGAATGTGTGTGTAGCATGTGAAAAATGCCGAATTCACTTAAATTTTGCCCAAATTTAGGCTGAAATTGGTCGAAATTCCCTGAAAAAGAGAGATGAAAATGCATATTTTGGTCCACATCTTCCCACTTTTCTGAGTCCGAGGGGGAAACTTTCCCCGCCCCCCAGTCATTACGCCACTGCAAAATGCTAAATACAATATTATTATTACATGTATTTATTGGCCATCTAAAAATCCTCCAAGCCCTGCAGGTCATATATACTCAGAATTCAAAATTTTCATTTCAAAAATGCCGAAATTATGCATTGTTAGGACCATATTCAAATTCAGCAGGAAAAATGCATTCAAATGAGTACAAACAAGCCTAGTCTTAGGTCAGTGGTTTTTACTACAATCTTATTCATAATTATTGGAACACTTGTGTAGATTTGGTTCCCACCCCCTCAATTCATTGTTGTGTAATCATGATACACTTGGCCAATCTCACTGCATATTATTTTCAACACTGACTTGGGAGGGGACGGAGAGGGGGAAACAAAGTTATAGTGACAAAAATAGCTTACATTGGACCAAATGGGAATTAGACTAAATGGAATTTAACCAAATGGAAATTGAGGTAATTGGGTAAATGACTAATTTGCGATTGGGCCAAGTGAGTCTGGATTAATTAGGATTGGACATAGTAGGAATTGGCCTAAATGGGAAATGGACCAAATGGGAATTGGAGTAATTGGGTATAGGACTAATATGCAATTGGGCCAAGTGAGTCCAGATTAAATAGGATTGGACATAGTGGGAATTGGCCCAAATGGAAATTGGACCAAATAGAAATTGGACCAAATTGGAATTGGACCAAATAGGAATTGGACCAAATTGGAATTGGACCAAATGGGAATGGGATCAAATGGGAATTGGACCAAATGGGAATTTGACAAAATGGGAATTGGACTAAATGGGAATGGGAGCAAATGGAAATTTGGCCCAAATAGGAATTGAACCAAAGAGGAATTGAACCAAATGGGAATTGGACCATATGGGAATTGGATCAAGTGGGAATTGGACCAAATGGGAATTGGAGCAAATGGAAATTTGGCCCAAATAGGAATTGAACCAAAGAGGAATTGAACCAAATGGGAATTGGACCATGTGGGAGATGGATCAAATGGGAATTGGACCAAATGGAAATTTGGCCCAAATAGGAATTGAACCAAAGAGGAATTGAACCAAATGGGAATTGGACCACATGGGAATTGGATCAAATGGGAATTGGACCAAATGGGAATTGGAGCAAATGGAAATTTGGCCCAAATAGGAATTGAACCAAAGAGGAATTGAACCAAATGGGAATTGGACCACATGGGAACTGGACCACATGGGAATTGGACCAAATGTGAATTGGACTAAATGGGAAATGGAGTGATTGGGTATAGGACTAATTTGTGATTGTACCAAGTGAGTCTGGATTAAATAGGATTGGACATAGTAGTAATGTGTCCAAATGGGAATTGGACCAAATGGGAATTGGACCAAATGGAAATTGCACCAAATAAGAATTGGACCAAATGGGAATTAGACCAAATGGGAATTGCACAAAATGGGAATTGGATCAAATGAGTCTGAAGTCGATCAGATTCGATATTTACTTTTCCATATAACTGTATACACCATTTAAAAAGCTACATTTGCTGAAACCCCCATTGAAATTGACCAATTAATTCCAAAGATATAATCAGTTGAAGGGGTGGCAAAAACTAAATAGGAAACAAAAGATATATTCACCTTTGTTTGGCTATATCTCAAAATCAATATTTGCGACTTCCGACTCATTTTGCTTGATCACATCACAAATGGGAATTGGACCGAATGGGAATTGGAGACCAAATGGGAATTGCACTAAAATGGTAATTGGGGAATTTGATGAAATGGGGATTGGAGTAAGGAATTGAGTATAATTTGTGATTAGGCCAAGTGAGTCTGGTTTGAATATGACAAAGTGGGAATTGGAACGAGTGGGCGAGTGGGATTGGACCAAATGGGAATAAGCCAAAAGAAATATGATATTGCACTTACCGGCAGCCCTTTTCTTGATGCCAAAAAGTACCTGCTCCTTTTCATCCTGCTTTGCATCCTGCAAAAAAACAATTATCATAAAGAGAATGGGCCTCTGAGATTTGAGTTAAAGGTGCAATGAGAGATTTCACATATCAGGTGTCTCTAAAAAATCGAAAGTACTGATTTTTGCCCTGATGTAAAGCTTTCCATCAAAAACATCCCCATCTGAAAGGATTAATCTGAGAAATGTTTCTTTGGTATAAAATTGTTAAATTCTAATTTCGTATAGAAGCAAATACGAAATTCAGCCTATGTTTTATATTGAAATTTAAGCAAATCAAAATTACCTTTTTTTCTCTCTTTTAAGACATTTCTTGTGCGAAATACAAGGTAAGAGAATCTATGAGTGTCTAATCTATATGAAATTACTATTATGACACAATATTTGGGAGCTTCAACATCTCCCATTGCACCTTTTTTAAACAAACAGCAGTTGACTGGAGGATAATCAATTTATGATAAACAGCAAAGCATTTTGCTACATGTTCAGTCAAATGGTTTTTTTTTATAAATTTGAATAATTCTTTTCAAAAAACTGAATCATTTTTTTACCTGTTCATTCTCAAAAAATAGCGTTGATTTCCACAAATACCGATTTACTCTAGTAGTCCATGGTGGTTGTATGCATTATATGTCCCAGAGCTAAATCTTCAGGAATCCACTAATTGAAGGTCCAGGAACATATTTGGTTGGTAACATAATTCCCACTGAATGCCGAAAACGAATATGCTGAAATGGCCACGCCCCATTTTGGGTGGTCACGCCCCCTTTTGAGCAAAGTAATACTGACTGGATCCTACGAACCCGTTTGACCTATAAGTTGGAGAACACTACAAAATGTGCAGAACGGGCACACATTTTGGGGGGTCAGTAATACATTTTACATCCAAAAGTCAAAGGTTTTTTTTTTAAGATAATGCAAAAACTGATTTCATCATACATGCACTATTACAATTATGAATGAATTCATAAGGTTTTCTTTCATGCCAAAACAGGGAAGGGAGTTCTTCACCATACCCCTTGGATTTTGCTCTAACTCCCCCAGGGATACCATTGTTAGGGTAACTAAGGTAGGTCACAAACACAGAAATTAATATTCCGTTCCGTTCTCAAATGGCCAACAGCCCGTAAAGATTTTGTTAGACGTTAACAAATTTGGGTAATATCTAGGGATGACAAAACCGTTGGATTTTTAAGTGCCGTTATAACAGCGTATTTGCTCCAAAACATCAATCAGTTATAGGTAGTTATGACTTTTGTATTGCACGGAACTACTTAGGAGCATTTTTATGATGAGATAGCAGAGGAATGGGATATGCAAAGTGGTGTGGGTGAATTAGTTCTCGTGTGGTGATTTCAATGGAACATGTGGGAAAGGGAGATCGCTGGGTTTGGAGGTGTTTACGGAGGGAACGGGTTTGGGGAGAGAGCGAACATGGAAGGAAGGATTGCTGTATAGAGGTTTTGTGATGAGAGAAGGAGATGGCATAGCGAATACGTGGTTTTTTAAGAAGAGGACAAAGGAAAGAGGACCTTTAGTTCAGGAGGAAAACGAGTCGAGATTGAATTGGGCTTGTGGGTAAGGAGAGGAGGAAAAGTTTTGAAGAATGTTTAAGTATTCCCCTGGAATTACAACGTAGGTTGGTGGTTGCCGATGGGGACAAGTGGAAGGTGAAAACAGTGGTGAGGAAGGTAGTGCAGGTGAGGAGGAAGTTTATGATGAAAGATGAAAGAAGAAGAGACAAGAATGAATTTTGAGATGAGAGGTGGGCGGAGCTTGTGTGGGATGTGTCCGATCTGTGGGGTTTTTTAAGGAAGGGGTGTTACAGGCATTGTGAATGAAGTTGGTGGGAAAAAGAAAAGGGAGGAGAGACAGGAAAAGGATAAGCGCGTGGTGGAATGATGAGGTGAAGGAAGGCGATAGGGAGAGAAAGAAGTAGCGTATAAGGGAATGAGGAGAAATGGTACGGAAGAGAATAAAAGTGAGGTAGTAAGAGATGAAGAAGCGAGCAAAGAAAGTGGGTGCGAGGGCTATGAAGGAGGAGGCTGAAGGAAGGGGGTGATTGAGTTGAGGGAGGACCCAAACAACAAGGGGGGGGTTGTATAAGTTAGTGAAGGCAATGAAAAAGGAAGGAAAAGATGTGAAGGGGAAGATGTATGAGGGGGAAGTGATGGAAAGTTGAACTTCAGTGAGAAGGATAGAGGCAGGGTCTGGTAAGAGCATATGGAGAGAATCATGATATGAGGAGAATGAAGGGGATCAGAGGGTGGAGGCTGAGGGGGGTGGAAGGGACGGTTGGGGAGAGAGTCATGTCAGGAAAAGAAGCTTGGTAAATGCAATTGGAGAAAGAAAACAGAAAAGGCGCTGGACCCTCGGAAGTGAGTGTTGAGATGATTATGCGAGTGGAGAAGGATCGGGATTTGTGATGAGGGAATTGTGTCAGAGGGTGTTTTGAGGAGGAGGATGCCGGTGGAGTGGGCCCCTGTGAGTGGTTAGGTTCCAATTTTTAAGGGAAAAGTGGGATTGCAATGAGCTGTGGTGCGTTATAGGGGGTGTGAAGTTGTGGAGCATGCGTGAAAATTGGGGAGAGGGTACTAGAGAATTGAATTCGGAGGATGATGTGAAAGTGGATTGAGATGCATTTGGGTTGTTATGCCAGGGAATTTTTTTTTGGGACCGTTAGAGCAGTGGTGTAATGTTTGTTGGTGTTGGAGGATGAAGAGGAATATCGAGCAAAAGGGAAGAAGATGTATATGTGCTTTGTGGACCTGGGGAGAAGGCCTGTGATAGAGTACCGAGGAAAGGATGGAGTGGGCAATGAGGGAAGAGGGGCACATACCGAAGTGGGGAGTGTAGAGCGGTCGATGAGTCGTGGAAGGAGCAAAAAACAAGAGTTTAAGAGTTAGAGTGAGGGTCTGAGTTGTCTGAGGAGTTTGAGCTAAAGATGGGTGTGCATCAGGGTTATGTGCTGTCGCCGTCTTGGTGTTGCAATTGTGGGTTGATTGTGGTTACGGAGAGTGCAAAAGAAGGTTTGATGAGTGAGCTGCTGTATGCTGATGATGTCGTGTTTCATGGTGAGACAAAGGAGGGTTTGAGGGAGAAGTTTGGAAGTGGAAAGCAAGGCCATTTTGAGAGTAAGGGCATGAAGGTAAACCTTGGGAAAACTAAAGTGTTGGGAGTGGGGAGGAGGGGGAGGTGGTTAGTGAGTAAGGTGGACCCATGTGGAATATGTGTGGAAAGAGGGTGGAGGGCCATTCAGTGTTGGTGCTGTGAGAAATGTGGGAAAGGATTCATGGGAGATGCACAACGATGAAAGAGAGTGACCCCAAGTTGGCAAGGGATTTTGTGTGTGGAAGCTTGTGACAGAAGGGAGTTGGGGAGTGGGGAGGAGGTGGAAAAGTTGTGTGGATGAGGGATGGTGTATGGGTTGTGTGAGATCTAGTGATGCTGTATGGGAGGAGACATGGTGCCTGAGTGAAAATGAGATGGGGATTTTTTGAGAAGGGCACAGAGGAGCGAAATGGTGAGAGCAATTGTGTGGTGTGAAAATTGAGGAGATGGAAGAAGACTGAGGATTGGATGCATGATGTGGGGTTTGGAAGAGGCGGCTGACCGATTGGCGAAGGTGAATGGTGTAAGATGGTATGGGCAACGTGCTGAGGAAGGATGAGGAGCATGTTTTACAAAAGCGGCTTTTGAGTTTGAGGTGGGTGTTTGAGGAAAGAGGGGGCCGACCAAGAGGACATGGAGGAAGCAAGTGGAGGAGGAGAGTAGGAGGGTTGGGTTGGGGAGGGGGTGGCATTTGAATCTGGCGAGTGGAAGGAGGGAGTGAAGGGCGATTGCTACGAATCTGAGGTGAATTCCAGCCACCCCCGGTTGCGGGGAACAACAAAACCGGATTTAAAACTTGGTTTTACTAATACTACTATTACTACTAATACTACTCGCCCACTTGGTCTCAAATGGGATATAATCAGCATTTAATGTTACTCTTGTTTAATGGGAAGGAGTGGGGCACAAAATGGCCCCATCGTAAAGTGCGAAATATATTTGTTCCATTTTACAGGGACCTAAATAGCAGAGTAAAATGCGGCTGAAGGGTCTTTAAATGGTCTAAAAGCACTAACTGCATGCCTGTGACCATTGACAGGCAAAATATGAAAGGAATGTCCATGCCCCACAAATTTGCCCCCCCCCCTCTCCGTGAAAAGTCGATTAAAACATAACCCCAAACTGAAAATGAAGACGACGGCCATGTAGTGAGGGTAGTAGGGAATAGAGACTTATGCCTCTTTAAAGATTTATTAAAGAAATTATTGAAATTGGTTTGAATTAGTTTCTTCACATTGAAGTTATACATAAAGATGTCAAGCCACATTGATTACGTATATGTCCCATAGTCACCGTGGCATAGCCAGACCTGAGTATGGGGGGGGGGGGGGGAGATTTCCCGCTTCTTGTACTTGCATGAGGGATGATTTAAACGGTAAGAGGGGGGTGGGGTCCTAGGGGCAGAGCACATATTTCTCCGTTTCTTCTTTTCCGTACTCCCAAGGCCCTCTTTCTCTTCTTCCAACCTCCCCCTTTCTCTGATCTCCGTTGCCCATTTCTCCTCTTCTCCCTCCTCATCCTCTTTCTCTCTTATTTCCCCTTCTCTTCATCCCTCTTTTTTCTTTCTCTTTTCTCTTCTTTTCTGTACTTCCCACTTTTGGCTCCCCTTCTCAATTTATTGTGTGGGGTGTTGTGTGGGGGGGGTCCCCTCCTCCATTGGCTACACCAATGGTAGTGGCGTTAAAAAATTGGTAAGTTAGCCACTTTTTCATTTGAGCCAAAAGGGGCCCAACTTGTATTGGGCATGAAAGATTTAGCCTGGGAAATGCATCTGAGTTAGTTGTTTGTTTTTTTTTTGCATTTAGATTATTTAAAGATCGTCAGCAGCTGTTACCCCGCCATGAGGCACTAAAAAAGAAAAATGCACGGCAGATAGAAGTCGCAATTCCCACACACACGGAGTGCGTTTAAAAGTTCGGGTTTTTAGGACTTCAGTTGCCTGTTTCCTGGCCCAAGAATGCGTTGAGTGCGTTTAGTTTAGATCATTTGTTAAAGAACCTTCGCAGCATTTAAAACTTTGCGTGCGAATGGACTGGAACTAGCATTAACTTAAAAAATGAAAAAAATTTTTTAGGTTTTTTCTTTTTTTAAATTTCCATTTTGAAACCCATCTCCCCCTGCCAACGCTTGGGAGTAACATTAAATGCTGGTTATATCCCAGTTGAAATCCAAATGGTCAATAGCTCTGTGCAATACAAACGTCATAACTAGCTATAACTGATTGAGTTGTGGAGCAAATACACTGTTATAACAGCGCATACAAAATGCACGGTTTTCACCTAATATTACCCAAGTTTGCTCAAAGTCACAACATTTTGACGGGCTGCCACTAGAACGGAAAGGAATATGAATTTTCTTTATGTGACCTACCCTTAGCTATCCCAAAAATTATCCCTGAGGAGAGTTAGAGCAAAATCCAAGGTGTATGGTGAACTCCCTTCCTATTTTGGCATGAAAACCTTATGATTTCATTCATAATTGTATAGTGCGCAATATGGTGAAATCAGTGTTTGACAATTATCTTATAAACCTATGACTTTTAGATATAAAAATATATTACTGACCCCCCATAATGTGGCCATTCCGCACATTTTGAGTGGTCTTGCAACCTCCTAGGTCCAACGGTTCTGTAGATACAGTCAGTAGTACTTCGCTCAAAAGGGGCGTGACCACCCAAAAAGGGGCGTGGCCATTTCAGCATTTTCGGCATCAGTGGGAATTATGTTACCAACCAAATATTGTTCCTGGACCTTCAATTAGTGGATTCCTGAAGAGTTTAGCTCTGGACATATAATGCATACAAAACCACTATGAGCTACTAGAGTAAATTAAAAATGATGTGAAAATTAATGTTTTATGAGGGGTTCCACACACCTAATTTTCTTGCAAACTTAATATGGGCAACTTTATGTTTAAGCATTATAACAAAAATTTTCCTTACCAGTAACTTTTGATAGTCATTTTGTAAAACATTCTGAAATTCATTACTATCATGCGAGAAATGCTCAAAATTATAACATGTCAAAAGCAACAAAATCTTTTTCTCAAAAGTCAATTAGAAATTCTGGTTCAGCATTATGGAATTCTCTACAACCATGTCTGAAACAATCGAAATCTGTAAAACATTTTCGAAACCAATTTAAAGAAAACCTTATCTTTCAATATAATAATTGATAATCTTGGGAGCATGTCTCTCTCTTGTGGTGTCCTGTTTTGTTTCTTGTTCTTTGGAATAGATATCCTGTTTCTTGTGTGTTCTAAGGGGTTGAGTGCGCTGAAAACCTTAATTTGCCACGAAAAGGGTCTTATTTGACTAATTAAAATTTGTCATGCAATTTAATTTTTTGATCATTCAAGAAAATAAAGCTAAAAATGTTTTCATAATGTTCAATTAACAATTATAAGCTTTTTAAATTAATTTTTATCATCACAGATATTTTTATGACTTATAAAATTTCATTTTTAAAAAATACATGACAAATTAATGAATGACAGAATTGTTGTTAATTTGTCATTTCTAGTAAGAAAGGATGCAGGCCTCAGAGGGTTAAAATTAGTACTTTTTGGAATGATCTTAGAAGGTCTTAGTTCTTAGAATATACTCTCTAAATGTAAACGAGTGAAAATTTCACTCCCCAAAAGAGTGAAACTCTTGTAAACCACTCCATAATGAGTGTTTTGTACTAAAAAAAGAGTGAATTTCCACTCAAAGAGTAAAAATCACTCCAAAAAGAGTGGATTTCCACTCGTTTGAGGAGTTAAACGAAGGACAACTGCTGGAGGGGCCCAATTGGGGTTACACATACCCATACCACTTCCCAATGTCAGTGCCTCCCCCTCCCACGATTGTGCCCAGGGGTTTAAACACGGGGCAGCACCAGGGGGTGGCCATCTCCTACATGTTTCAAAATTCAGAAAAAAACAGTGGTTTTAAGCAATATATTATGTTAAAATTAGTGTTTTTTACCTATATGAGTTAATCGTGTAATTTTTCGCCCTCCCTAAGATTTTACCCTGGCGCCGCCCCTGGCTTAAACCAGTCTCTGGTGGTTGGTCACGTCACCATAGATGAAACTATTCAAAATTGAAATTTGTCCTGTAAAGCTTTATCAATCATGTCAGTGTTTCCCATTTACTTACGAAATGGTGAATTTGTGCCAGAACCAGAATTGGCAGATACTAGTGCAATATAAATCTCAAGTATTGAATAAGCCTATATATATTCTTACCATAGGATAAACTCTTTTCAAATGTTGCTTTGCCTTTGATGCCGCTACACAATTCTAGCAATTAAATTTGTGTCAAAAGTATCATAGATATCAGAAAGACAGTTCTTTTTAAACCAAAACAGTTTGCTTTTCGATATATAGGTTAAACTTTATTCAAGTTTCACCAATTTTGAACCATAATACAGAGTTTAACAAAACGATTGAAAGCGATATTTGCATGATTTGTTGAAGGCAGGCCTAGTACAACGGAGTCATACTGAAATTTCGGGCATGTCAGACGAGTCATTTATCTTTTGCATTTCACATTTACGAATCACCCTCATTTGCCGACGACCAATGTCAAAAAACGACGTAAAGGTTCCCTGTACTAGGCAGGCCAGGGTCGTATCGCACGCACTCTACTCCAGATTTCTTTCTGTATTGATTTCGCAATTAACAGAACTCCGAATTCTGACGTTGCATACACACTTCAGGTATAGCTAGGCCTGTTACATAAATAATTATTTATTAGGTCGATTTTACTTTTGACGGAGTTTTCCACCCGGGTTTTCCAACGTCCCGGTCCAACGTCATTCCATTCATTAGCTTTTGTTTCTACTTAGCTTACATACACATTTTTAATTGTGCTTCCTATACTATGCATTGGTGAAATACATGTAGCAATGTTTCCTCAATGCCTGAAAAATATGGGATAAAAATAACCTGCCTATACGCATTCTGATGGTGACAATAACAAAATGTATGACTCACCTCGTCCTGGCCAGCTTCCGTCTCCGTACTGCCGAGACCAGAATCCCCTTTCACTCTTGCTGTACCAAGTCCGGGAATTCCCCACAACGCGTCATCATCAGCTGTGGCATCCCCGGAGTTGACGGGATAGGGAATTCCCAAATCAGGTGGTTGTTTACATCGGGATTCCAAAGCGGCCACTTGCTGCTGTAGCTTGCCGATTTCATTTGCCATAATAGACTGCTGTGCGCGGAGTTGACTCAAACCGTACACGCAACCCACTGCAGTGGTGATACATAGAGCGAAAATCATACAAAAGGCAACGGCGACTAGGGCACAGACAGTCCTACTTCGCCCGTTGTTTTTGCAGGTATTTACGTCCATAGGTGCAACGCCATCCATATTAATATTTGTGAAGCTCGTTATTTACCAAATGAAACAGCCTGCAAAATTTCCTCTCATATATGCAACTTGCACTACTAACGGGATCTAACGGCACACCATGGATGTCAACCCAACGTGTCAGCGAGGGTTCTTGCCAAAGTTTGGAGCGGGCTCTGTCTGGTTTCAAATACTTCAGAGAGACCCATTCTCGTTGATCCGCAATTCATAAAGTTTCTTTGTAGTTACACCTATTACGGGGCCGATCCATGGACCCGAGTTATCATGGTTATTATTGACAGACAGGCTGACAGCACGCGTAGGTGGCGCGGGTAGGTGGGACCTGAGCAAAATTATACTAAAGGTTATTTTGTTTTTAAATCGTTTAACATTTGAGTTTAACTAACATGTAAAAATCATGAAAACAAACTCTGAGATTGGATACGGGTTATGCCCTCTTTGAAGTTGTTCTTTTGATGGGCCCTGGGCCTACCCTAGACATCCAGGGCAAAATTACTGAGGGGAAACCCCTAACATCAGTTGCGCCTCCTCCTGGCTGGATAATGGAAAGGACAAGTACAGAGAACCCAGAGAAGGTCAAAATATCTATATACAACAATTGAGCCCCCGAGGTCTCCCTTCTTGCAGTATCTGTGATTGGCTCATAACATGAAATAACATGATACAACCTTTAAGTAACCAATCAAAATAGACCTTATATATCTGTATGCAGTTTGAAGATTGTTTGTGCCATGTCCTTGATTAGCTAATGTTTGCAATGTTTACGTTCCCATACTAATTAAACTTGCTCAAAATATCGTAAAAAAACAAAAAACATTGCTTTGGACTTGCTTATATACTTACTTGAAAAGGGCTTATAAATTTGATTAATTTCAACCACCACTCTTACAGGAAAAATGATTGCTCCTTGCTGGATATTGTCCTTCCATTCCTGATATAGTCAATCATGTCCATCCCCATAGACCACCATTTCTAGATTTATATGTTTCTGGGCTTTGTCTCGATTCTACTTTGATAATAAGTTCTTCTCTGAACACGTTTTTCACACCTTATTTCTTACTTGAAACAAGATGTCTTGTCTATGTCTTGCATTTATAAGATAAGTGCATGATTGTTAATGATTATATATATATTAAATAGATGTTGAGGTTTGATTAAAATAAAGTATGCATGAATATGAGAAAGACATCTATATTAATAAACCCAAATCGACGATAATGCCATGGGGGGGGGTTTTGTTTTAAACCTGGTCAAAATTGATGAGTGTTCTTGAGTGTTGTATCATTATGGACTCGACCTTGCTTATCGATAGGTGTGTCTAATATTCTACCACGAGCTCCATTACTATCTCAGTTTGATCAATCACAATCTAATTATAATTGACAGAGCTATTTGCAGCTTGATATGTGCACGACGAGTCGATTTTTAAAAGGAGAATTTGGTAAACCAGGTGTAGGTGCATGACCAATAGGGACAACTGTACCACTCTTTGGCTAATTTGCCCCGTATCCCGTATGGTGGCATTTTTATTTTTCTCCAAAAATGTTCGAAATGTAAGCTTCCACAAGTTCAAGTTGTTGAATAAATGGAAAGAAGTCGTTAGGAGCTGTGATCATTTGAAAAGAGTAAATTCAAGTGTTACAATGTACCCTGGTGTGGGGGAAAATGGGGGTCAATGTAACATCCGAAATAACTCTATCGAAAATGATCATTTGATTACAATTATTATATAACTATTAAGGCAACCTTTTATCAAATAGTCATAATCAGCGGACATATTGAATTTGTCAATTCTCAGGGTCAATTGTTACAGCCCTTTATAATCACACAGAAAGATCGATGCCACAGCTGGCCAATGGTCTGTTACAATTGACCCCGACCACATCCTCGAGTTTTGCACTAAAATGTTCAAGACCACGAAAATTGTTACTCGGTTACACACTTTCGAACCTTTCGGCCTAGGCTAAAACAATGTCTTTACAACTCTGAAAGCCGATCTGAAGCCGGATTGATGCATTGCCATAAAACTTCTAAACCAAAAAGTATCAACTGGGGGGAGGGGGGGATGGGTCACAGTTAGTAGCGCCTTACTGGCTACTCCATGGAAAGAGTCGACTACAGGGTATTACTTACTACATTTAATTGCTCCTGCGTCCAGTCGCCATGAGGCGATGTGAATGAATTAAAGTTCTCACTGTCCTTTCGCCATACTCAGTCTGCAAGCTTCATCCCCGAGGTGTCATGTTCCCGGGGTCCCTCTCCACAGTGTCTTTCCACGTAGTCTTTGGCCTCCTCTTGGTCTTTTCCAGTCCCGTTACAATGAAAAACTTCGTGGCAATTCGGGGTCTCTGGTAGTCTTGTAAATGTCCAAACCACTGAAGTCACGTTGCGGAGAATATCGGGAATATGACTGGTTGGAACTCTTTATCACTTCTCTGTTTGTGATGCGATAGAATATTGAGTTTAAAGATTTTGCGAAGGCAGCGGCCGTCAAAAGCATTCTAGCTTTTTCTCCATGGGATCTTTTGAGTTGCCAGGTCTAGGAGGACAGATATGACATTGCTGTTGTACTTGTACGTTTCATCTTTGTGGACAAGCGATTTTTCGTTTGCTTCCCAGATCTTGTTCAGGCTCCTGGATGCAGCACTTGCTTTGCCTGGCGTCTAGAGATCTCATCTTCAATCTCGCCATCTGCAGCGAGCGAGTAACTGCTCAAGTATGTGTAAACCATGAACACATGTGAAGGGCACACCTCAAGGGTGATCTTTGAATGTTGTCTTGCAGTTTTCCTCTTCCCATTGTCACTGTTTTGAATAATTTACATTTCCAGCCCAATCGCACAGCTTGCTGGCACATTGTTTGTCATATTTGCATCTCTTCTATGCCTCTGAAATCAGCGCAAGATCATCTGCAAAGTCTACGCACCCAAAACGATCCTTTCCAATCCAATTTGATTTGCCATGATGCATTTGTCAATGGTTGTTCTTATGACCAATCTATTGCGATGCCAAAGAGTAGAGGTGATAAGATGCACACCGTCGTACCCCTGCAGTCAGATTTCAAGCCAGTCTGGTGTCCATCATTTGTCTTCACCCGCATTCAGATCCCGTGTACAGGTCTTTGATAACCATATGAGAATCTTTGTGGGAATCAATTACACTTCCATGATTTCCAAAATTAAGGTCTAGGAAGCTATCAAAAGCCTTGGTAAAGTCAATGAACTTGAACAGCCCAGTATTCTGGAAGGCCAGCCATTTTACAATATACGTTCGCAGAAAGATAAACTCAGTAAACTCATGTTGATGCTAAAGTGACTTTTTTATGACACATTTCTTTGTGGGTAGTACTGAGGACATGTCAAAAACTATAATAGGTGGTTGAAAAGTTCGGTACAAAATGACGGTCAATGCTGAATCTCACCAGGCAGATAGGATTTTCAAATGCTATATGCCAGGTTTAAAGCACCCTCTGAATCGGTAAGTTGCTGAAATAGTGGCCCAAATATCAACAAGGTCTGCACTATGGACACATCTTCTTTCATGGCTCATTAAATTAGAACTTGAAATGGTCTATACCTATAACCACCAGAATAGTAAACGTCTCTTTGAAAGGCATATGTCCTCACACACTTTGTGACGCATTCTATTATTATCACCCTGTACTTAAGTAGATTCTTTGGATCCTGATTGTAATTAAGAGCTATAGGACAGTCCAATCATCAAAAATTCATTGCAAATTGATTGAGAAGGCCGCATCACATCAGGTAGTACAGCATGCTGGCGATCATGATATTGGTGAGCCTTGCAATCTGCATGACAAACTCCCCCATTCCATGCGAATAACGGCTTTCTGCCTCGTATGCGTGACATTGAGTTCTGCCTTCGATTTTACCAACAGACCATGATATTTTCATATTAAAGGCTTGATTTTGATCTTGAACCAGTTTGGTTTATCACACACCCCTACTATTGCTGGTTTTTTAGATCATATTTCACTGCCCTAAAGTACCGGGAGAGTGAGGTTAACCACCCATGAAATGTCCAAGCCAGCATTAATTTCAACTACTTGTTCCTCAGGCTCCATTGTAGGGCCACAAGGTTTCATTATGTATGCTCATCCAGTCGGGACATTAGTAGGAATCATGATGTTAACTTTCATTCGTATGCTGATGATACCCAGCTTTTCTGTGAGTGTAATCCAAAAATTCCAGGCGATTGTGAGCATGGCTCTTCCAAAAAACTTTCAAGCTGTATATCTGACATAAGCGCATGGATTCAAATAACATGCTCGCAGAGGAATCAAGAAAAGACAGAGTTTATGTCTTGCCACACCCTGTGTTTGGAAAAACTATGCCTCACATATGGTTAGATCTGAGTGACACCTCGTTCCTGCATCTGTGTGTATAAAGAACCTTGGGGGTTTATGTTGGATTCCTACTTACTGAGTATGTCCAATAGATTGGCGCTATCTGTAGATTGTAACTACCATATTCGTTATTATGGCATATCGTAGGTTTATCACTTTTGATGATTGCAACCAGGCTGTAGATCTTTGGTCTGTCCCTTATGGACCATGCCAACTCATTACTAATACTATATACGGCGTCACAAAATAAGTGCGTGTTTGGTGTTCGCATCGGTCGTGACCAGAGTTCGTTACAACTATTGTCACTTCGTCAATGGTTGACCTGTTACTTAAAGGTGCATTTCGTGATTTTAGCACCTTCTGTTTTATTGGATATCACTAGAGATCCCTTGAGAAATGCTTCTTCTCAAAATTTGAGCTGATCCCGATTTCGGGTTTTGTGTTGGAGCAAATTGCTCGTTTATCACGGTCCCATAGGCTACGGTGCTGTATTTCTGTGCCGTACGGACCCAGAAAACACCAAAATTGCGAATTTCTTACAGATGCACCCGAAGGGCACATAAGATTGGACAACACGTGGTTACTAAGGCTAACGGTTCAGATGATATAAAAATATAAACATTTTTTCGGGTAGTCGGGGGACGAGGCTGTGGATCACGAAATGCCCCTTTAAGGACCTATCAAGATACAAAAATCCTTCTTTATGTGTATAAGGCTCTTCATGGACAGGCTCCATTATACCTATTTACCTTACTGTTGGGCCGTAATTCTGATGGTATATGGATGACTTGAAATATCTAGTTGCACCTTTAATGCACCCACTATAGTGAATCTTGGAGAGGGGTTCAGGGAGTACGAAGCACCTGGCATTTCTGCTAAAACTATAAGAATCAACCTATTTGAATATTTCTAGCTTTTCATTCCGGAGTAATTTCATTTTTGATCTCTCAACCCTAGAATTACATATCGTGAAGTCTGCCATAGGCAGAGAGGGTAATTTACTGGTTCAATGTGTAACGCAAGCTACTGTGCTGTTTTATAGTGTGAAAAAATTGAAAGTTAAAAACTAATAGAAATAAGATATCTACTCACCCCCTGATAGGAAAAAAGGTGTCCCCAATCATCACAATTTAAATTAATTTTGTCATATTTAGTCGTATTTAAGAATGGTGGACCAAGTCAATGTGGGAAAACTATAGACCTATTTCCGTTATGCAACGTATTGCTAAAATCATCGAAAGAGCTTGTTCACAATCAATTGGTAGTCGTTACTTGTTTCCAATGGATTCTTTCTGTAACCACCTCAGGCTTTCGTTGTCAATCATTCCACAAGCCTACTACTTGCTGGACGTACAAGATTTTCTTTTGAAAATATGGATTAAGGTCGTGCCAACAGGAGCAATGTTCCTTGACCTCAGCAAGGCTTTTGACTGTGTTAAACATTCTCTTCTCATTGATAAACTTTCACAAAATGGTATTATGTCTGCACTAAGTGGTTTCGATCTATATCCAGAGTGAACAAAATTCAGCGCAGTCAACATTAATTCTACTCTTTATGACTTCAAAACATATCAACATTGGAATTCCACAAGGTTATACTTGGTCCTCTTCTATTTATTATTTTTGTACTTACATAGTCTTTCAAATAGTGTTAACTTAAATGAACTATGTATGCTGATGATGTGATAAACACTTCTTGTACTTCAGAACAACCACACACTTGCATTTGAACTGCAGTCAACATTAATCAAAATTTTTAAATGTTGATGATAAACAAACTCACTTTGAAGCAAGGAAGAAAACCCAAGTTTATGGGTCTTGGTACAGGGGTCATAATCTCAATTAATTCAAAATGGGTTCTCTGAACGATAATAATTGATTACATTGAAATAGGTTGACACAGTGTACAATATCTTGGTGTATTTTTGACTTTGATGTCCTGGTCTGATCATGTCAATCATATTTCTGTAAATGTATTTCTAAGCGTTGTGGTGTTATTAGAAGACTAAATGTTATATTCCAAAAGATGATCTGGTTGATGCTTGCAAATCAATTGTCATGGCCACATTTTGACTATGCAGCACTGTCTGGCTAAATATATAATGATCTTATGAATTCAACTTCAAATTCTTCAAAATAGATAGCTCATATAATTTATCAGCTGACATTTGGGAACTCTTGTAAAGATTTATGATGTGAACATGCAGTGGAAACAAACTTAATGATTGGTTAGATAACCATATGCTAATGCTTATTTTAAAAGCTTCAAAGGTCTTGCCCCAGTTTACCTTTCTTCTCAGTTATTTTATGGCGGGCACTCATTCATTTAAGTGGTACCAGAAGTCACAACCACAAACTCTTTGTATGAACCACCTTGGAATCAAATCAGGAAAAACGTATTTCCATATGAGAGCAACCACAATATGGAACAGTCTTCCTCAGTTATCGCTTGTAATTATAATACAATGAGTGTATCTCAGTTAAACATCTACATTTGTAAATCCACATAAGCTTATTTTGTACTGTGTAGATGTATCTGTAGTTTCATTTATACTTCATTTGTGTATTGTATTTGTAATATATTATATACGTTATTAGTTTTCTAGTAATGTTTATAACATGTATGTGTATAAATTCTGTACAATGTACAATGTGTTATGCGGGGCCTCCTTGGAAATCGTGCTCTGGTCACTGAAGGGGCTACCTGCCTCTAAAAAAGAAAGTTTAAATAAAAAAAAAATAAAATAAAATATTTTGTGCTTTGTATGGGCTTGCAATAAGGGCACAATGCGTACAGCCACATGTATTGCATACACATATTTGTGTAAATCCGATAACTTGTTTTATTAATGCCATTGTAATGGCACAAAATGGTGTTTTAAAGTCATTGTCAGTTTTCCAAGCAATCAAGGTGCTACCCTCGTTTTTTTCAACATTTAAAAGAAATATTTCCATGTTTTAATCCAGTATCCAAACCACTAAACAAAAATCTGCTTTCTTTTTTGTAAAGCTAATGTTTCACAGATTCGATTTAATGGCTCCACCTGTAGAATGGAGAGGTTTTAGTACTACAAGTGAGTCAGAAAAAATCAACCCTGATTGCGTTTCCAACCCTGTTTCATTTTTATGAAATAATTTATAGCAAAACATATGTGGTTTACGTTATTGCTTTAATACTTTCTGAAAGATCATTCACAATCGGTTAGGTACAGATGAGTCCAGGTTTAATTAAGATACTCAGTTTGCCCCGTTCACGGATTCCCATTAAACTGCTGGCGATCAACTAGAGAAATCATGTCCAAAATGATGATAGGGGTATGTCCCCAATTATGGTTAGCTTAAGTGGTATTTTAATGGTGTAAAGCCAGTGCTAATGTCAGATTTCAAGAGCACAGTGGTCCAGTGAAAAGCGGCCCTACCGCACGGAAAGATGGGGGTTGGAGTCCCGCTGAGGCCAAGTTGTTTCGACCCTTGAGTAGGCGCTTTACCACCAATTATCCTCTCTACCAGGTTTTAACTGTGTACCGCATTATTCAATGTTGTAAGTAACAGACTCGCGAGGAGTTTGGACGTGCCCCCTATAGCCACATGGTGTAGTCTGGCCCAAGTCGCTTCGAAAGAGAGATGGGCAACTCCGTTCTGTGTACACAGGTTCGTCCCCATTATCTGTTTCATTCAAACTGTTCCAGAACTGATACATGTTACATTTTATTTACGAGTGATGAATTGTTTAGAAATGTAGTAAATGACTGCATTTTGGGGGTTAAATAAATCATCCACCTTACTTTTGCACGTGATAATAGCCAGAAATTGCCTTCTCGATATTATTTGATTTCCTGAACGCCGTTCATTGTAATATGAATCCGTGGACGGAGCAAAACCAATCACTGAATTTAACAGACTGTAGCGCACCAGACCATACCTACCGATGGTCCATGACTTTTGCATGCAAATTAAGTTAAAAGCTTTTTCGTTGTTATCACAATTAAGGTTTTGAGCTTGTTTTTTCTTAAGATACAAGAGCGGACAACCATCAGTGTCCAGTTTTTTTTTTTGTCGGACTCATCCTGTATGTACTTAATTGCGTATTTCTTCAAACCATGAAGGCGAATCCTTTGGTTTGGCTACCAACCTAGAAAAATAAAAGTCACTTTTTATTCTTTGGCAATTTTTTTTTTTCATTTTCCGACTCCGACTTCCTCTTTTTCAAATTTGAACAAGACGTTGATTAATTTAATTATGACTCTTCCACCGACAGAGTTGAATTCATTTGGGGGACATGCTATATAGCTCTTCCGGAACCGACGGGCCAAAACAATTTAAAGGCGCGGGCCGTCCCAAATAACATATGTGCCCCTCTATTGTGGTGGTAAGTGCAGAGATACAAAGTTGCCGACGATCGAAGCGAGCCAGAAAATTGAAATGTTAACATCTGACCACGCCTCTCCTCTCCCGTCTCCCGTCTTCTGGGCGCCCTCGTGTACTTCCCAAACAAATGCCTTTCGACGCCCATCATATATGTAAATCTAATTTTTTGTTGTTACTCGAGTTATATTAGATCATCACTTAAGTAAACCAATCATCGAACTTAAAAAAAGTGTAAATCCCAAGTGGTTAAAAAAATCCCGATAGGGCAATCTGCTGGATTATTCAGGTACCCTTTTTAAAGCATTTATTGATCAAATATCAGAATTTTGCTCGCTCTCCCCGTGGACCAGTTGGAATTGGGCTAAACAGAACCATGACTCATCTCGTCTTTATGAGGGCGTGAAGCCATCGTTTTCCTGCGTGCAAAGAATCGTACTGTGTATATCACAGTTTTGTAAAGATTACGGGTCGGTTGTATTGGTTGTATTTGTCCCCTGGACATCATGGGAGAATGGTTACTACACGTCCCTTCAAACCTGATCAACCAGATGGAAAGACTTCAGCCTATATCGATGCTGTATATATTAAACATTGTAATTATAAGTCATTGTTTTCTTTTCAAATGGTCAAAATCTTAGGGACTGACCTCAGACTACGCTTGTTTGGAACTGACTACATTTTGAATGTACTTTTACGCGAGTGCTGAATATAGTCATAGTGCATAATTTTGGACATGTTTAATTTTGTCAAAGAAAAAAAAATTCCTGAGCGACTGTTGAGATCGGCATGGCTCAATAGGTTAAAAATAAACAAACATTCCATAATTACAATCCCAAAAATATATTATATATATAGAGATATATATCTATAGTATCTATATCATCTAATTATATATATCTAATATATATATAATATATATATATGTGTAAAACCGAAGCGGGACATACCCTTCGAGGCCGAATCACAAATGAACACATTCCGCACAAATCGACAACCAATCATTATGAACTTCGGACCATCATCAAAGACGATAACATCCGCACGGAACTCTCTGAAAACTGGGAACAAGTTTGGCAACGCTCAATACCAGAAGCAGAATCGCAAGGGAGAAGAAACAAAATGGTTTCTCAGAACAACCCCCAAAAACCCCAATTTTTTACTTTTTTTAATAAAATCTTAAAAACAAACAATCCAAAGCCGACAAAACCACCGGGACTTAACGAACAAATATCCTCAGTTCGCACGCATCTGACATCCCCCCAACAGAGAACATACGCCGAAGCACCAAGAGGAACCTTCCAAAGGTAAGAACAGGTAACTAACAAACCAAGAACCAAACAAGAACCGGCTGGAAGACAGTTTACCAGAAAGAAAATTTTTCCCGCAAGAGCACCATCACCAAGGAAAAAAAGTACAGAATCGAAACACCTACAGTTAATAAACGTGTCAAACAGTTCCTCATCACATTACTGGAACTTTTAGAAAAAGGATCGAAATTTACATACACCAACTCCGATGTCGAACACTCAATGAACTCAAAAGTGATTCCAGAATTTCATAGAACCTTGAGCTCTGTACTTCGTCTTTTCACGACGATACTGATGATCTTAATGAAAGTTCTAATGACGATGATACCTAATTCCAAACTTAACTAGCATCCTAAAAAACAAAAGTAACTTCACCCTCCTGTCAATCGATATAACATCTGAGCTTTCCTTGACTTCACCAGCAACTACCCGTTAAATACTGTCGACAATAAAAGTTTTCTAATATCCTCTCTTTTGATGGAAAGAAATGCCATCAATTCCCTGGCTAATGATCCGATTCGTCATCACACAAGCGGAAAAAGAGGTGCTTCCATTATAATGGATAAAAGTTATTACATTGAAAAAAGGGCAGATCACTTTAACCGCCTCTGCGACATACAACGCCTCTTAATTCGAATAATGACTCCAAGTATGAACAAAATAAAAACTTGCCGATAACTACAGTCACAACTCCTAATATGAATAGATTATCTCACTAATTTTGAACCTAACACCAGCAATCTCTACGGCCTTCCAAAATTCACAAGACGATTTCCTCAAAAACACATCAAAACTGTACACTTCATCCATTCATGCGAAGCACCTATGACCTCAAAATGCGCCCTATCGTTGCAGCACCCCCCATGTCCCACACACGTCCTCAGCAACGTCATGATCCTCGCCTTCTCAAACCCCTTCTTCATAATGTCAAAGCTGACATCCGTGCTGACATTGATTTCTCAATCATCTGCCAAATAGAATTGATAAGACATTCTATTCTCATTACATTGGTGTTGTAAGCCCTTTATATTATACTAACATCCCCTCACTGACGCTGGTATTAAGGCCATTTAGGATTGGTTAAATCGCACCGCAAAAACCTCCCGCGACCGTTTTGACAATGCCTTTATTCTTGATGCAATCAAACTCATTCTCTACAACACTGCAATTCCATTTAATGACCAAACCTACAACCAAATTAAGGCACAGAACAGCCATGGGCACGAAATGGCAACACAATATCGACCCTTAAAAAAAAAACAATTTTTTTTTTTTTCAATGGGCTTATCTGGCACAATCTCTTTATTAAGTAAATCTCATCCCATTTGGAAAGGAAGCGTCATATACTTTCGAAATAACTGGTTCCGTTTCCGCTCGATACGTTTCATCAATGGCCCAACGTTTGGCACTTTGAAAACCCTTACACGCCCTATTGAACACTCTAAATCCTAACATAAAGTTCACAATGCAACACAGCAACAAGGAAATCTCATTCTTAGAAATCATAGTCGAAATTAACAGACAACAAAATCCACACCGTCTCCCTAAACCCACAGACACACACCAATACCTCCACTTCATCATTTCCACCCCAGCCATACAAATAACATTGCATACAACCTCGCTCGAAGAATCTGCACCATGTTTCTTCCGACACAGAAAAAACGAACGACTTGACGACTCAAAACCATACTTCTTAAACGTGCCTATCCTCTTCCCCTTAGTGACAATGGTATGCAAAAAAGCCTAGAGAACTAAACAGCGTCAAACGTCGACAACCAAAAACCCCACAAGATGAAAACACATTTTCACCTTTGTCCATACATTCAACCCAAACAACACCAATGTGCCCCGTCATCAAATCCTCACTCAACTTAAACTTTACGCACAGTAAAGAATAACAAATTTTAAAGCACACCAATGTATCATATCGAAACGACAAGCACCTAATCTAAAAAAGCTCATCACAAAGGCAAAACTCACAAACAAAACAAAATCCCAACCAACAGTTTCCCATGCGAACAACAAAAGATGCGGGCACAAAGCAAACAACATCACAGAAGGCACAGCATAACCTTCACACAACATAAACCATTTACAATCAACACGACATGTCATGCACTTCAAAAACGTAATTTACGTGATCACCTGCACGCTTTAATGCGCAATACCTGGACAACATCGAATCTGAGAAACCGTGTACAATACACAAACAACGAATTCGCGAACCTTACACCAGAAAGCTCCCAATGGAGCAAACCATATCTTTGAATGTGCAAAACAAAGATCCCATGTTCAACCATTTTTGTCCGTTCTAACAAACTGCTCTCTGACGACACACAAACGTAGACAGATCCAAGAAACACTTCACACAAAAATTTCAACCTTACTCAACAGACCATTTAAATATCCACACACCCACCATGCACGCAGCCGCACACAAGACGCACACATATACACACATACACACTCAACACACCCATACGCTCACTAACTAAAAACACATCCACATTCCCACACAAAAAAACCCCACACAACTTTACTTTACCTCATTTAACAAATGATGACATACGCCTTGCTACCATACTTTCGGTCAAATCCCCATTACACCTTATCCAACCACCCTTGTTCCAACTTTGTCTTCTAGCATAATCCTACACTTCGATATGCTCCAAATAATTAATTGTGGTTTCTTTCATTACCCCGCCAAAACCCGCCAAAGTACAATTCCCGTCCATCCATCGCACTCTTATGATTACGCAAATACGCGCAATATTATGCGCAGCTATTGGTAGTCATTACGCACGCGTTTTAAAGACCTGCGTTCTACACTGTTTTGGTACACACCATGATTATTCCATTGTTTAAAACATATGTGTATTGTCCTGAAGAGCCGAAAGCACGAAACTCGAGTGTGCATTAATACTCTGCTGCTAATCACACAATACTTTGTCGTGTTGATTTCTTGTCTCTATATTAGCTCCACTGTGTTGACTTCTCCTTCTCCCTTCGTTTTAGCTATATATATATATATATATGTCTATAATATATATATATATAATTATAATATAATATAGATCTATATATAATATAGATATATATATATATATATATCTATACTATATATATAGATAAATTATATAAAACAACGAACCATGGGTTTTTACAGTTTCGTACCTCCACAATGCAATATTGTTTCGTACGGATGGAAAGGTACCCCGCACTCGTGCAGTTGTAACATGTACAATACAACATTGTTCCGGCAGATGTTATTAGATGTTATATTAAACGGTAAACACAACGGTAAACACAACTTTTCATCAATGAATGCCAAACATTAAAATGGCTTTTTTATTTGACAATGTTTAGTTAAATATCGCAACCTAAGCAAAAAAATAGGGTGGTTTTATTAATACAAAAACATCGACAAGGGAGAGGAGAAAAATGTCTTTATACCAGAGCGTATAAACTCAGTCTTTGTCCAAGATGCCTCAAAAATTTTCACTTACCAAGCGGGATAGAGTCTATTGCTGAGCGCAAGGCCGAGCGAAGCGAGGCATCCCTTAGGAGAGGGACGCTATAGTACATCCGTACAGAATCTAAAAAAAAAATAATCAACTTGCATAAAGGCCAATCAACAACCTCAAAGGTATCCCCTCTCCGTGAAATAATTAATGTATTCTTATACAGTTATGAGTGGTTTAAATTTTCAGTGTGGTTCACCCATCGTCTTTTCCCAAAGTCATATCCAATGATTACCTATACCATTCATAAATCAACTGATTTGGTACAAAATATACAGTAAAATATTCATTTTACAATCATCACAGTCATGCATGCAATCGGAATAAAGAAAAACAATTCACATATCAGAATGTATAAGGAGAAGTGGGATCTTTGTGTATTTTTTTTTTTTTAAAGAGAACTCAAGATACAAATCAATGCCACGAACATTGCACCAAATGTCAACAGTCTAGATTTGGGTAACAATATCCCACAATTGATTGCAATTGCTTAATATAAATGTCAACAACAATAGATGGCTTTACGATGGATAGTGTTAATTACAGATAAATATATTTTCACAGATTTTATTATTTGCTACTGCCCTTATTTTTTCTTTTGCCTTTTCACATAATTTTTAAAATAATGTGTTTACTACAACCGTATAACATTGTAAGGTGCTAATTTGAATAAAGTGATGTAACTACTTACAAAAACACTATAATCTTATAAAATGTATTTCTTAATACTTCCGAAAATGAAACCGATTTTTACTTAATATTCGAATATAACAGTGATCTGGAAGATCGCGTAAGTTGTTTCCTTGTTTGATTCTAATTTGGTCACAAATTTTCATTATAGAAATAAAGAAACAATCGGCCAATCCTTATTTTTGGATTGTATATTGGTAAGGCGGCCAGAATAATCCAAGATTTTGAGTAAGTTATATTTTAATCCCATAATATTCCACCCAAAAAACCAATTCTTTCTACAATTGTATCAAAAACATAACATCTTTGAATTTGGCATATAAAATAGTAGGATTCCTTCTAAAAGAATTATTTTGAGCACTTAAAGGAGACTCAGAGATTTCTAGGAGGGCGCCCTCAATTTTAAACAAATCGCTGTTTTTTTTGCATATTACATAATGCTTGTCCATATATAATCACAGTGTGGGAAATAGCTAAGCTCAATCTAATCATTCATACAGAAAAATCAAAAATGGTTACAAAAAAGTACGGATCCGGATTTGTGTTATACAAAGTATCTATGGGACGCATACTATACATAAATGTTTACTGCATCAAAACGAAAAATCCCAATCATCTCAAACTTCGGAATGGTGTATTTTAGGTTATCATCTTTAGTCCTAGTTGACTATTTTTCATTAATCACACAAAAATATGTAATTAGAATTCTGAGTAAGCCTTTCAACAACGGAATGCTCGTTAATATCCACAGAATGACAAAAATCACAAGGTCTACATCACTTAGGTTCCAATGCACAAATTTATTTTATAAAGAATAAGATTGGGACGACATTCACTTGGAAATGACCTAATTTATTTAACACTATTTGTTAATTTTCCTCAAAAATAAAAAAAATAAAAAAAATAAAAAAAATAAAACATTTCCAAATTTAATACAAATGGTTCATCAAATCATTATTTAGCATTGAAACATGTCTTTCGTGTTTATATTATTTTGAACTTGCCTTTTAATTTGAACAGTGTTAGATGGTTTTTTTTCCTTGAGTTACACCTGTTTAGTCTTGAGTTTATTTTCCAAACTTTTCGGGAATTGACATTTAATTACCTTATGAAAAAGAAACATATTCATGACGACTTTGACAATCTCTGTTAATGACATTCAGTTCAAAATTTTGCCTTCAACAGTGTTATCTTTCATATATATAATACCACCTCAACCCCTGATATAAAGAATAAAATTTTACCATGTTCAAATTCGTATTTACAACAAAATACGAGTTCGCGTTTTAAATAGGTTTTGGTAGAAAAGCGGCATTTCCTCACTTAAACATATATTGTTTTCGCTTCTCAATCCAAACTCAAGCAATATGCGTAAACTCCAGATGATTTAAACCAATGTTTGATAAATTTTCCAAGTTGCATTAAAAATTCTTGTTCCAACACTCAGATAACCCATTTTGCTTTAGTTAGCTAACACTATTTCTAACCCTCCTGGATTCACACGGCCTGGATTTTTGACATTCTCTCTTCATGAGCTCCACAGAAGTTGTAACATTTGTATACGCCTTGAAGTCAGGCACAAATTTATACAACTAGCATCATACAATATTAATTCAGGATGACTGAGAAGTTACAGTATATGTCAATTTATCGCTTTCCAGCATTTTAATAAATATTCATTCTGTTAGTAATTTAATTTCCAATTAAGATTTTCAGTGTTTATCTTTACCACAAATAAATTCCAAGAATTTACTGGAATTTTCGCCACATTAAGTCAGTGCATAATAGTAGTTTGTTTTTGCCCTAATTTGTCCTTCCGATTGTCTGATTCTGCAGGGGACGGAGGATAAAATTGTGATTTTTTGCACACAAATTACTTAGGCAGTGATAATCCATAAAATTGACGGAAGCACTTGCCACCCCCCCCCCCCTAATGGACCCAGCCTGGGTTTCAAGGTTATACAGGGTCAGAATTTTAAAAGCCCAACATGGGTCAAAAGTTAAAACGTTCTGAGCATTCGACTGAACCCACCAAATAAAAAATAAATAGTATAAACTAGGGATCGAAAGAATATTACATTATATTCTTTGACGAAACAGTGATTATTGAGCTCGTTGGTGGTGCAATTGTTATCAACAGGGCGAAGATAATATTCGATGCAACGCGAAATGGTTTGGGTCTACTTATAAATCTAAACCGAAACTTCAATTTCATATCCAATTAAGCAGCTTTGTAGAAAAGGCTAACTAATATAGGTGTAGTCGTGGTTTTAATTGCTTAATAGGAAAAGGAAAGTTAGGTTCAAAGGAGAATAAATACAGAGGAAAAGTGACGGTCCACGATAGAAGGGAATCTACCTAGAACATTAGGATGAGTAAAATTATCATATTTAAATTAAGATAGGACTTAAAAGTCTTCACATATTTTCATTATGGCCAATTTTATTAGGAACAGAATAGCCATTACAACCAATGGACATAATTTGCCATACAATGCTTGAAAGCGTCAGTTACTTTTGCCTTTGAGATCAAAAAATCGTGTTCGCCAATTAAAAGAAAAAAAAGAAAGGGTTTCAATTTCAGTCTATTAACCGAATACCATACAAAAACAAAGTATGCATTGACTAATATTGTACGTGCTCCTAAATGGGGGCATGATATAACTGCATAAAAAATACAGTATTATGGCCCAAGAAACACGGGGTTGGGTCATTCAGATCTTATACGCTCTTAAAATCCGCTGTGTACATATCTTGCGTTTTTATGTTAAAGGTATATCCACAAGTTAAAAGTTAGGGTTTTGTGAAAATCAATCTAGCCAAAATTAGTGTGAATATAAGAAATGCAAAGTTAATGGTCAAAGAATAGGAGCTAGTAGGGGCCTAGCATTTCTCAGAATCAACATGACAATGTACCATATACAAGAATCATATGCAAATAAGTAAACCTTCATAATTATATGCAAAATTGACACCAAATTGGGATTTTTCAAACAACTCAAGTGGGCCATATGATAGTGTTTTAAAAAGAATGATGGTTTTGAACAAATTTTGAATTTGATAGTAATACATAGACAGGGCGGCCATATCACTAGAAGGGGAATGGAAGAGGAAGCACACGAACTACTATGTGGACACCACTTGATGCGAAAAGGAAACAGAGGTAGGCAAGAAGAGATGAGGTAGATAAAATACAACAATTCTGGAATGAAACACTAATTGGTACAGATATGCAAGGGAGAGCGAGACTGGAGCACATCATGCTGAGGCCTTCATCCAGCAGTGGATTGAAAACGGCTGAAGAAGAAAAAACATGCGTTGACTTGGTGACAAAAAATAGGTCAAATTGACATAACTCTATAAGGTGTTGCTTTACAAACATTATTGAGCTGATCAAAGACAGCTTTAACACGGTTTAAAATATACATTGCAATTTAAAAAAATACAGCATCACCGACGCTGTCGTCTGCGTCTCCATTTGTGATGAGGGAATCAATGCGGTCATTCAAGGTAATGGGTCAGCAATCACTTGGGACATACCTAAGGACCAGTTGTATCCAACATAATGTGAAAACACCAAGCAAGTTGATAAATCGACCATTGTGGGGGCCATTACCCCACTGACCACTACATGACCCATTGACCTCACTCATGAGAAGTGTAATTGTGGGGTACTACCCAAGGACAATTATTGCAAGGGCCATGAAAATGTGTGATGGATGTTGAACAGGATAAGGCAATTTTGTTTTAGGGTTAAATGTTACCATACATACACAGACAGATTACAAAGACGTATACCAAAGAAAACACTATGTGCCGGTGCCCTCTTGCAGGACGACACAAAATGGTCCAGCTTCTTTGGGGTACGTACTTATGGAATGAATATACTATATTATATTAATCCCAGGTACTGTGCATCAGAAGGCTTTCTAAATTGAGATGTATTGCATTCTGTTAGAAAAATTATACGCAGGACCTCTGCCCTACTAAAAATAATCCTATGGCACGCGATATATATCATGTGCAATTCATATCAACTTTTCCAAGATTCAATGAAATCTGCAAACAAAGCAGACCATTTATTTCTGAAAGATTAGGCAAAATTGAGTTAGTCCAAAGTTTTTTATTTCGTACTGCAGTCATCCAAGATCTTTGAAAGCTTTAACCAAAGTGGAAAGTTGTATCTCTGATGTAAGATCTTGGGCCCTCCACCAATGGGGCTTATGCTGATTGATTCGAAGACGGAGATTATGCATTTTCATTCTAGATTGCACTCCTTAGTCTACAGCTATTGGATCGGTGATGCCAGAATCCCCATCTGGCAGCTTGTTAAGAATCTTGCTGTTACACTGGATACGACACTTCAAATGAAAGATTCACATTAGGGACATCGCACGCTCTGCGTCGGTTGGAAATCTACAAGAGTGGACGGATCCGTAGGTATTTAGATCAACCTACCACAGAACGCTTGGGTCATGCTTTTGCTTTTGTGTCAACTTGATTAGACTGTAATACAACTCTCTGTTGTGTGGTAGTCCTTTAAGTCATATTGACCTCTTACCACGTTGTGCAGAAAACTCGTAGGAGACTTGTTAATTGACAAAACCGATATGATCACATTACGCGAACAATCTACATGGCTAAAGATAAAGACCGCATGTTTCAAAATCTTACTCATTACCTATACGATACGAAATTGGATGGCCCGGCTCCCAAGTATTCGAGGAACTTATCTCGGATTATCCAAGTATTTTCTCTACGCTCATCGCCCCCCGGAATGGTCTTCTTAGTGCTGGTCCACGAATTAAAACTATGTTGGGTACCGGGCTTTTACCATTGCAGCTCCCCGTAGTGGAACAGCATCCCGGTGGATTGCACCAAGTTTTCCATTTTTAAAAAACTAGACTGAAGACATACCTTTTTTTTCAGAGTGAGTTATTTTGGGTGGCAAATTGGTCATATGCTGAACCTCTTTTCTTTTTACATAATTGAAATGCAAAATTTCAAAAAAGGAAAATTTTTTCTATTTAGTTATATTGTATTCATTAATTTATAGATTAAGAAAACATTTGTTGGTGTGTGTTTGTGTGATTATGTACAGCGCTCAGATACTTTGTTGTAGCGCCTTATAAGTGTCAAATATTATTATTTCTATCTCAATGCTTGTGAAAAAGGACACCACAGAATACAAACAACACAGAAACAAATAACAAAACAAGCAGCTATTGGAAAAGACTTTTGGCGTTTTCATTGTTTTAATGTACGCCGAGATCCTAAAAGATTTAACACTATTAAAGGTGCAACGAGCGACTTCACATATTCAGGTGATCACCGAAAAAAATCGGAAAGTACGGATTTTTGCCCTGATGTAAAGCTTTCCATCACAAATAAATCCAATCTGAAAGGATTAAGCTGAGAATGTTGCTTTGGTACAAAAAATTTTGAAATTTTTCTAAGTTCGTAAAGGAGCAAAATACAAAATCAGCCTAGTTTTATATTGAAATATAGCAAAACAGAATCACTTTTCCTTCTCTTTTAAGGCATTTTGTAGCCAAAGCGGTTACGGAAATCTATTGAGTGCCAAGTCTACAATGAAATACTATTATGACACACTTTTGAGGTGCCTCAAAAATCTCTCGCTGCACCTTTAATGTTAACGCCGATAGAGAATGTCATCAGTTTGCCACACAACAGAAACACGTGTGCAATAAGCCATAGTGGTACACGGCACCTTACTTTGCATGACGAATGAATTTATTTTAAATGAATTTTGCACTACTTTCTTGACTAATTACCTAAATTTATAGGAAATGTACAGAAAAGGTTATAGATTATTCAAAGGAAGAGTTTAAAGCAATCAATGTTTATAAAGGAATTAAAATGCAACACTTTACCAAGTTTTATGCCAATTTGACATATTTTCATTCATCAAAGAACTCCTCCTAGGTATGATATACGAAATGCCAAAGTGTCAAGATTCATTCAACTAATCAGTTTTGATAGCTCTATCACATGACCTAATTGTGATTTTTTTGTGCTAAAAATAGCCATTGTAGAGTCAATTTGCATATTATGATAGAATTTACGTTATTTGCATATCAGGTCTTTATATGGTACTGTATCGATTTGATTCTGAATAAAGCCAGGCCCCCCCTACTAAACCGATTTAGTCATGACCGGAACTTTGCACATTTTCTTACAGTAACAAACTATTTTAAAAAACGATATTCACAAACCATACTCTTTAGCCAAAGTTAGACACATACGTTAAACATAGTAAAATACAAAACATAAATAATATCAGAGGATTATGAGTTTATGACTGAATGATCAAACACGGGTTCTATGGGCGAATAATACAGTCTCTTTAGACAACAAAGTTAATTATCGAGTCTTTTTAGGCCATACATATTGACGCTTGATGCATCCACTAGAGGGTGCTAAAGAAAATACAGCGTTCAAAATCTAGTCAAAAATGAACATTTTGTATGGTGTTTGGTTAAGAAAACTGAAAATTGCAAATTTGTTTTCTCCCTTGCCGCCAATTTTCTGAGCCGTTGTGCCAATTGCGCGTCATGTGGTCCTGAGGGGGAAACTGATAACAGTTTATTTCTTTCCATCCATGAAAGAAAAATGTCCAAATACGGTGGAGGCTGAACACGAAAGGATTCGTCAAAATTTCATGGCCATTTTTTCTGGATGTTATTAGATTGTTATTGATACCATTATAACGGTATTGTGGTTTAGTTTCCTAGTAAATAAAACTGATACCTTTTAAAGGAGTAACGAGCGATTTTGACGGTGCCAAATATCATAATTGGTTAAAGTCGCTATTAGATTAGACACTCATAGATTTTACCTTGTATTTGGCTAACAGAATGTCTTAAAAGGAGAAGAAAAAAGGTGATTTGATTTGCCTTATATTTAAATATAAAATCATACTAGGCTGACTTTCGTATTTGTTCCTCTATACGAAATAGAAATTGTACAATTTTACCAAAAGAAACATTTCTAACGGTTATTATCGTTTCAGATGGGATATTTTTGATGAGAAAGCTTTACATCAGGGCAAACATCAGTACTTTTGATTTTGTTTAGGGACACTTGATATGTGGAATCCTCGTTGCACCTTGTAATGGCATATCCATTTCGGTTACTTTAAAAATAGCAATATATAGTACATAATCTATTTAAAAGAGCCTAGATAAAGCCGGGGATAAAGGCATCAATGAAAGCAGACTGGAAAGGGAAATCCCCTAGCGTCCTATACAGGCTGGCAACACGGTCAAAATATATTATGTATACAGCATATGTTAAAAAAGTGGCGACGTGTATTTTTAGTATCGAAATCCAAAATTAACTTCCGAATTCCCATTTTTGGGGGGGGGGGTATTTGTTGGTTTTGTTATATTATTATGGTGAGAAAGTGTACGGAGCAAATCGCGTTAGTGGGATGCAGAGGTCCCCAGTCGGACGAGACCTGCTCCACCCAAGCGCAAAAATTAGCCATGCAATTTCCATTTTTGGCCCAAATTTAGTTCAGAGTTGGTTTCGGCAATCCCTCGAAAATAGGACGAAATGCATATTTTACTCCACTGCGTCCCTAGATTTTGAGCCCATGGGGTCTACCCGTGACCCCGGTCCGTAGGTAGACCACTAATTACTGAGTTTGTTGGGTTAGTGGTTTTGTGGGTTTATTGGTTTTGTTGTATTTATTGGTTATTTGTTGTATTTATTTTGTTGTATTTATTTTGTTGTGTTTATTATTTTTGTTTGTTCATTGCTTTGGTCGTATTATGTGTTGTGTTATGTTGGGGATTTTGGGTGGTGTGTATTGGTTTATGGCTTTCTGGATTTGTGGATTATTGGTTCTTTGGGTTATGGTTGGTTATGATTTGGTTGATTTGGGTTTATTGGTTGGTTGGGTTTAGTGGCGTGGTTGAGAATATTTGTTGGTTTATTGGTTGTGTTTATGGCTTTATCTGAGATTCTCATCATCATTCGGCGGGACTGGGAGGCAGGCGACTACAAGTTTCTCCAAGCACTGCGATCATTTGCCAATGCAGTGATGTTTGTGGCCTGTAACTAATGTTTCAACGTCACTAGGAGGTTCTGGAGTAGGAACATAATGCTTTTCCTGCTGACGCCCAGGTTCTCTCTTTGCGTGCATGGTTCGAAGAGAGCGTATCGTCTACATGGCTAATCTTTCTGGCATTAGGAGAATGTGGCAAGGAAACCGTAGTTGATGTTTGCCTTACAGTGTAACAGTTGATGAGAGGCTGGGTGGTCATAAGATGGATTTGTGCATACTTACAGGTCAAGGGACGTTGATGTCAGGCATTATTCTGAGCATGAGTTGCTGCAAATGCATTTATCTTGTTCTCCATGTACGCAGATTTTTAGTTATCCATGAATCACATCATACAGGAGTACAGTCACAAAGGAGAGGAGGAGTGAAATCTAACTTTGGTGGAAATTGAGATGGATGAGCTTTTCCAGATCTTCAGCTTACAGAAGGCAAGTCCAGGCAAGAGCTTTTCTGCAGTTAAGTCACTGGTACTTGGTGGCCATCATGGAATCCAACGATACTTAAAGTTTGTCAACGTCACATGTTTTATCGGCTGGTTGTAAACCTCCCGAGGTCTTGTTTGAGCGTTGCAGTTGCTGGTCATTTAGCTTCTGCAACCGAAGCTGTTCTAGTGAGTTGAGCCTGTGCATTGGTATTGATGACTTAAGCAAGGATATCGTCTGCAAAATCCAAATCATTAAGGCTACCGTGGGCTTGTCTCCTGACTGACGAGGGTGTGTCCTACACCAGACGTCTTGGTGTATCTGTTGCCATCTTCATCAGGTAACGATGAGTATGATAACCAGGACGGGGCAAGAACATCCCCTTGGGGCACAAGCCCGTGTGATTGGCAAAGAATCAGTGATGTGCCATCCACCATAACAGCGCTCTTAGAGTTGCTGTAAAGGACCCTGATGCATTGCCATGGATTAAGGTATACCATAGTGGGGACGCAAGATTTGCAAACATGGCGCTTCTTTTGATGGAGTTGAATTCCTTTTGAAGTCAATGAATGTGATGGTAAGAGGGAGCTGGTAATTTCCAAATGCTTCAATAATCTTAGCGGATTGTGAATTTGCTGTGAACACTGCTGCCAGGACGAAGCCGGCTTGTTGTTTCTTAACACGGGATCGGAATGGTTCTCTGAGCTTGTCAAACAACCCCTTGTTGTACAACACATTTGCCCAGCAAGGACAGCAGGGTTAATCCCTCTGTTAGTTGGTTCTACGAGTCAAGTAGTCCCCTTTCTTAGGCAAAGGGGCAACAATGACATTTGTGATCCACTGGTCTGGAGGAGTATGTCCATTGAAGACTTTCACACAAAAAAGAGGGTATGAGGTTTAGCCATACTTCACCACCACCCTTGGGGGCTTCTTGCTGTGAATAGCATAATCCAACCCAGCAGCTTTGTTATTTTTCAGTTTACTGCCTGTGCCTTCAGTATTTCCTCTATGGTGGGTGGGTCTACACAGGTGGGAAAATCTTGTGATCAGCTGGTGAAGAAGAGTTGATGAAGTTGTTCCGCTGTCATTATTAAGCAGATCAGCAAAGTACTCTCTCCATTCGTTGAGAAGTTCCGTGTCACTGGTTAGGTGCCCTGTGCCGTCCCGTTCTGAATTTATGGTTGACCTGACATTTTGCACTGAGATTGTGTTGATGATTTTCAAGGTGTGTTAACGCCTCTCCGGTCGGCTCCTGGAAGTTCTTCCAATCTGTTCTTGTATGAAGCCAATTCAATCAATTCAATACGACTCGGTCAAGTTGTTGTTAAGCTTTCTCCAAGTCTCTCTGGACTGGCGAGTTTTTTTTTTTAGAGTACAAGTACCTCATTTTGCTCATCTCTTTCTTCACGCAGTTGCGGGTATCATCTGTCACCCAGCTTGGCATGCCACAAGGTTGCGCTTGCCGACCACCTTCATATGCTACTTCGCAAACAGTCTGCTCGAACTGATCGTATCTCTCTGTGATTGAAGTGATGTCCTCACAGCGGAGATCTCTAAACCTGTTTGACAGTTCGATCTGAAATTTCTGGTTGGTATCGCATGAGATTATTGGGTTGGTTTTGGTCTTATTGTATTGGTTTAATGCGTTTGACGAGTTCTTGGTATGGTTTTTGGTTGATGGTTTGGTATTTGGCTGGGGATTTTTGGGTTTGGTTTATGGTTTGGTTTGGTTATGGTTGGGTTGGGTTGGATTTATTATTTGGTTGAGTTTATGGTTTGGTTGGTTTACTATTTCAATAAAAAAAACAGCTGGTTAGTTTGACACGAAGGTTTGTTTTTGCGTATTAACCCGAAAAGCCAAGTGGTATAATATTTTGTGGACAAAATGAACTTTATTGTTTGTTTGGGCTTTATTAACCGTATGTAATAGAGGGCACATGAGAGGGCACATGTGGTCCAGGGATAAGGCCCAGACTCACACGCCCAAAGGTGTGAGTTCGAGCCCCCGCTGTGGACAATGTGTTTCGCCCGTGAGTAAGGCGTTGCTCTACCTCAATTACTCATCCCTACCCAGGTGTATAAAGTGGTACCGGCATATTCAAATGCCGGGAGGTAAGCAGACTCCCCCGCTGTAGAGGAGGTGTAGCGGAGCCACCTAGCGTCACATATAGTGGTGGAGTCAGAGTCTGGCCCAATCGCTGCGAAACGGAAGAGAGATGGGCTCTCCGTTCCTGGTGTATACACGGCCCGATCCCCTTTTTACCCTTTACTTTTTTCACCGTATTAAATGCGACTCACCTGCTTGGAAGATGCATTATTACCGGCGAGAACAGTCTTCCAGATAGTGTTGCAGATAAAGGACCGCACACAAGTTGTTGATTCAAATAATAGGAAAGTTATTGTCTTGGTCTTCGGTACATTGGAAATCGAAAATCGAATCCATCAATGGTAACTAACCAAATCCACGTTTTTCACTTAGACTTACAAAAAGACAAAAAGAATTCAATTTCGATTACCCAGCTAACTTCGATTGCCACGAGCTAGTATTATAGTACTCATGTAACTCGGCTGAAAGTTGATGACAAAGCGAGGTGTGGGGGGTTTTGAGAGTTTATTAAATCTCACACTTTTGTTTGGTCACACGTAAAAGCCTAACCATATACTTACACATCTCTGAGGACTACATACCTTTCACAGTGTCTATGATTGAGCCCAGTTATTATAGAGATACATGTAATCCTCTGGTAAACCAATCAAAATAGAATTCTATCATGGAGACGGGTGTGAATGAAAGCAGCTATAGTCGGCGGGAGCCATTAGTCCGGGCTCCCATAAACGATAACGGAATAATTAAAGCGTGAAACTTTGTTGCGGAAGAGTCAGCTGAATTGAGTGCCTATTCCTACGTTGTAGCGGCATATGATACGGGACTATAATTACTTTACAACGGGAAAACCTGTTTTGAAGAGTGGTTGGAACCTAAGCTGATAATTAATTGTCCTTCCTGCATATCAATGGGACACATTCGATTACTTCAAACATAGGAGGCAGGCCCTCTCCTTTCGTTTCCTACCCTGCTTCTATATAGGTATGACACCTTGTCTCCGGACTGGCCAAAAATACTCATGTGAAATCGACCAAATTGACCGCCGGGTGCGGGCCATGGGGGGGTTCAAAATCCGATGTACACTTTCAAACTACTTACTGCGCCGAAATACCGGGCATGCCGAAACGCCCGGCCTTTCGGCAGAGGACCTTGACGTACGGCAGGGCGGTGTATCTGCGAAACGCCCGGTGTTTAGGCAATTATTCATGCCGAAAATGCGCGGGGCACGTCAAACAAGGGTTATCCAGCAGTTCCCACAGAGCGACCCTGTGTTACGCGTTGAGGTTGTTGGTAATAAGTTCTTGTCAATGGCTGGACGGACAAAGGATGACACGAAATAGGATGTTCAGTTGTGCTGCGCCGAAATGACGGGCTGGCTATGCCGAAACGCAGGTCTTTCGCAGATTGCCTGTGCCGACGGCAGGGGTTATCTGCCGAAAGCCGGTCGTTCGGCAATTGTTCATGCCGAAAATTCGGGCTAGGTCATTACCCTGCCGAACGGAAGGGTT
>JAMKCH010020105.1:0-40999 GCA_023653785.1 Ophioderma brevispina | reverse complement strand
ACACATTCATTCATTCCTTGGGTCATAAATACCACATCAACTGCTGCTCTGGGCTGAGCCCAGCCTATCATGGGCCACACATCCCAGGATTGTGGCAGACAACATGTTTGCGAGTTCAGGGTTGTCTTTAGAATGCTGCTTCTTTAAAGCATCAAAACATAGTGCGAGACTCTGTGATGGCATCTGTCATATAATCTCAACAAGGTATTGGGTTAGTGAATTGTCTATAATACCATTTTCTTCTTTCATGTCGCTGAGAGGTTCGTCTTGGATACCCACATGGTCAAACAGTGTCAATCGCATTAAGTTATATATGGTGGTGCGCTTCCATGTTTTCTTAAAATTACTTGTGTATATCTTGCCTTAACTGGAGTTTTTGGGTAGACTGTGTCAAAACTTGGTTATGATGCCTGGCTAGGAGAATTTTTCTGCTCCAGTTTTTTGCATGCATTCAATCAACATCTATTACATAGTAACATCTCAATTTGCTTGCCTGTGCAATTATAACATTTCTTGTTGGCAGTATTCTGAACAACCCTCCAATTCACCCAAGACAACATCTTAATTTCTGACACATTCATTCATTTCTTCCTTGGTCTAAATACTACATGCCACTTCTGCTCGGGGCTGAAGCCAGAAGATCATGGTCCATCCAAAGGATTGTGGCAGACAGCATAACTAGTTCAGGTCGTCTTTTATAATGCTGCTAGGCTTTCTTTAAAAAAGGCAGCAAAAGTATTGCAGAGACTCTGTGATGGCTCTTTCATACAATCTACAACAAGGTATTGGTTTAGTGCATTGTCTATCACCGCCTCTTTTATTTTTCATGTCCTGAAGAGGTTTTTAGATACCTAACAAATCAACACACGTCATATATTAAAGTATATAATCCTGCGCTTTCTCCAAACTCTGCAGAGTTTCATCAGCGCTTTGTAATGCTTCTCGTTAAGTGTGGCAGCAGGAATATCAACACCTGTTGGTCTTACAGATAAATGTGATCATCAACAAGTGAGGTTAGTAACCATGTGAGGCTAGGGCCACTGTACAAGGGGACATCTCAATGAGCATTTCCAACACTTGCCTGTTCCTTTTGTGTCTTGTAACTTCCCCCTAAAGGTGTGGATATTCTGTCCAAGGGTTTGACTGCTTCTCCAAAAGACTTTCTCTAGCCTGTGTACCATTACAAAAGCAAATCAACCGATTCCTTATATAATCTTTGTTGCTGAATCACCTCTCACATGCCAACAAGGTATTGGGATTGGGGTTTAGGGTTATACATTGTCCTATTTCCAACACATTATTTGGTATTGTGCCTTTCAAATTGGCGTTTGACAAGTTTGCTTTTGTTGTTGCAGGAGGGTGCTATTTACCATTTTCATGATCATCAGAGAAACATGAGCAATGCCTTATAGAATCTTATACGGTATGTTGCAATATGTGGACTGTTATTGAGCACAGTGGTGGCAATATGAAAAAGTATATTCCTATATGTGATGTGATCTGGGAAAAAACCCGCCACAGGTCGAACAGGACAGTTTTGAAAAAAATAAAGAAAATACCAAATCTGTTATGTTGTACTTTATTTTTGGTAGATTGTATAAGGCATAATTTTGTTATGTGTATCATAGAAGAAAGAAGTAAAAAAGTTGTGGAAAAATGTAGATTAAACCTTTGCAATGATAGTCAAAAAACTCAAAATATAAATTTTGCACCATGTGGCGGGTTTTCCCAGGAGGCATCACAAATTTTTAAACCACCATAATGCATATGGCTCTTTCTGCCTTGTCTTGTCTTGTGATTTCAAATAATTAAACAAAATTATGACGAGTAAATAACCTTATGCATAAACCATAGAGAAAGCCAATGGAGAGTTCGCCAAACATAGTTGCAAGATAAAACACATCAGATTGAAACTACCAAATTATTGGAAATGCTACCAAATCATAATATTAGACGAACAAATTATTATAGAAAAATAATAATGAAAATTAAACTGAGAAAGCTAAACTTCAAACGGACCATAAATGAGGCACATGTGTTGAGATGGTAGTGAACATGCAGTGGTGTAACCAGGACCTTGGCAAATGGGGGGCTGAAGGGGTGCAAGGCTTTTTTTGAGGGGGCAAAATTTGGGTCCTTTCCATCAACAGAAAACGGTACAAAAAGTAAGTTCATTTGGGGGCCTGAAGAAAAGGGGGGGGTCAAGGGTTCTGTTTGGGGGGCTGTGCCCCTTGCCCCCCCCCCCCCCCCCCCCCGCTGGTTATGCCACTGTGAACATGTACAATGATAAGAACGTCCAAAAAAGGTAGGAGCATCGGATAAAATGGTATTAATGAAAAAATGACCATCAAAATCTTGACTATGTTAAGGATTGAAAAACTTTCTTCAACTGTTTTTGCATTTTAAGAGAGTACGATTGTTTTAGTGTTTGTATTTTTTTAAAAAATTTCCCTAATTTTGTCATGAAATAATTTTTCCCAAGCCTAATGGAAGGTGCTTTTCAGCTGAAACGCTAGGGAAGTGTGTATAAACAAAATACCTAAAATCTCGGCTTTGGCTTTTTAAATCAAGTGTTTAATTCTTTAAGAAAAATTATTTTAGGAAAATAATTTAGTAAAAAATACAAATACCGTTATTTAAATAGAAACACTCCCAAATCTGCAAAATTCACGGGAGAATTTTCTAATTTGATTTCCTTATCAAATGACAACCTTAGTTCATCACCAGGGATGTTGTTAGTTCTCTAGGAAAAATTATGAAAAGTGGATTTTCAAAATTTCTCAGAAATACCTCACCCAAAAGATGTTGTTTTGACCACCTGTCAATTGTTTTTGAGACCACACAAGAAAAAAATTTTATTGATGTTTGATATCTCTCTAACCATAAAAAAACACCAATCTTGATAACTCATCAATTCTTTGAGAAAATGAAATAAAATGTGTAGTTTGTTAAAAGATTGGCACATTTTGGTCCATTTCTTCTGCCCAAATCAGTCACTGTACGAAGTCCTATGGGAATTTGAAAATGAATTTTATGACATACCACCTCCAAAACTCTTTTTTGGAAAAAACTAAAATTTCGCACACATGTTTCTTTCACAATACCAACATTTTTTAGGCAATTTCAGCCAGATCTGCTGGGACAAGCCGTATGTCTATGATCTACCTTAAGGCGAGGTGCATGTCAAAATGACTGATTCCAGGTTAATGATGGGATGGAATATCGGAATTGAAATTAAGTGAAAATGAGGGGCATGAAAACAAAGCGTCTACATTGAAGTCCATCATGTCTATTGCTGGGTGCTATTGATTGTATTTGTTAATCCTAATGTTGTACAGCCCGTGTCCCAAAAATGCAATCGTCTAGTTTTGTCTAAATTCATCTGATTTTCCTTCATTTAGTTCATTGGTTTTAAATAGACGATTTGCACGGTCCCCATAATTCTTGTATTGTGCCTATTTCCAGCCTCAAGTCCAGCTAAAAACATACAGTTTAAGAGCATAATATCAATACTAAAAACTTAACCTATCTGTTGACGTTGCACAGTTGAACTGTATCGTCCCGGCAGGTGACAATCAGGGCCACTGGTTCGATAAAAAATCCACCTTTTTTGTCGTAAATATTTCAACATCAGTGCCTCTCGCTTGTTTTATGTTCCTATGATATTTTTTTTACATTTCTTCACATGAAAAGGTACTTTGTATTGTATTTTACACTGTCTGGCAATGTAAAAACTACGAAATTTTCGCTAACCTGACTCCGGACGAAGTTCCCGGAGTGACTGGCACATAAGAGATGCATTGGGGGGATTGTGCAACTCGGCTATAAAGTAATCTGAGCCTTCCTAAAGCCACAAATTAAGTTTAAACTGGTTAAATGGCCATCTGCCCCCTGCAATATAATCTACTGCACCGACATCAGTTATTCCTTAATAAAACACAAAAGCTTTAATCCGCTTAGTAATTTTTTGCTGGCTGAATATTTGACACGCTTTTGACTGATACATCTACATTCTTTCCCAATTGAATTACAGCAATTATAGCACATTTTTTGAAGAGCGCCCCCAGTTTTGTCAAATTTGATATTTTTGCACATTTGACGGTTTGGAATTGTCTAGGAAACTAACCTGCGAACGATAATGCTAAAAAATGCGTATTTCTCACAAAATAAGCGATTTTGTAATTAAAATGGGATCCCATATTGGACCTAACGGCATAGCTGGAAATGCTACTTTATGTCCCCGCGTGAAAGAGTGGCCCCTCAGAAAATACCCTCTAACTTGGCTTGCCTGACCTATTAAAACAACTAATGGATGATCGTCGACACGTACATGGCGCTATTTCCGGCTATTTCACATTGGAAGGCCGTTTCCAGCAGCGTTGTATTTAATTTAATTATTCTAGTACAAAATTCGTTTGTGGACACATAGACATTTTCGAGCTTAACCATTCATCAGGTATAGTTTACAGCCAGTTACCATGCAATCGTGTAAAAATCTCCAAATTTTTGAAAAATTGGGGGCGCTCTTCAAAAAAGGCTAATATTTCTTTAAGCCTGTGCAGGAGATTCCCCAATCAATCAAATCCCCCCCAATTTATGTAATAGTTATATCAAAGATTTATAATTAAGTTATTTCTTTTCTAATATGATAGGCATTGTATAGCATGGGATTATGCGCCATGTGGCATCAAAGTCCACTACTCCACTTTTCCAAAATGTGCCCTTCCTCCAATTAAATTCATGATGCTCCTAATGGCACCAAAGTTCACTTTTTCAACCTCCCCCCCCCCCCAAAAAATCTAAATTGGGTTTATGGCCCGTGAATTGAATAGAAAATAGTCAAATAAGTTAAAAGTGAATAAGCAATAATCAGATTGTCACAAATCAGTTTGTTCACTGTTCCAAATTATCAATTTCCTATGACAAATCATAGCATTATCAGTTTCTCTGGCAAGATATCAACACAGGCAGGTTGACACCCAGATTTCTTCCATATGTCAAGTGTACAGACAACCCATTTGGTTAATGATAATTTACATTGAAAATAGTACACAGATAGAGTACTTTAGAACTCTTATAATATTTATATTATATAAACTAACTTTATCAACCTATACATTGAATTAGCTCTGATGCAAGGGGTAGTATTAATTATGCCACCTTTTTTTTGTTATATATGAAGAAAAAGCAAGGCCTGCTTGTACCGTGTTCTTTTATTCAGTGTTGAACTTGGCATTAGTGGCGTCTATTTGTTCGACTCTTCTTTTCTGATTTAGCATATCACTGATAAGTGCCATTATACACGAATCCGACGGCGACTATTATCGCCCCTACCCCGGGGCTGCGCACCACCATCCGCCCATTAACGGGGGGGCATCTTTTGCATTTCTCGTTATACACCGCGTTTTATGTTTGTACGTGTTCCCACAAAGAAGCGATAATTTTGATCAGTTCTGACGCAAAACCAACACTATTTCACTGTTATATCCATTTGTATATCATCATGGCGGCTCAGGAAAAAAGTAAATTTCTTGGCTGCACAAATAGCGATAAAAAGTACAAAAATTGAAACGAACTGCGTGCGAATTCACTCGCTAATTAGCACAAATGAAACAATCATCGTATCCATTCAGTCTCCTACCCCATGTAACGCCGGTCCTTTTCACGTGTACTGGAAGTCCGGCGTAGCACAGTCCATGCACAAACGCGACGAATTTTTGTTTCAATCTCCCATGTCAGAACGATGTACCGTTGAAAACAGAAATACCCCCTGCTGATTAACAGTACGACTTTTATGCAGAGAACATTGATCCTTGTAATCAGCTGTCAGCAAGTCTGGCCAACAAGGTTGCCCACCAATTAAACCGTTTACTACCTGCATTGCTGATCATTGACTATCCCTCAGGCAATAACCATGGAGTGGCATCAGACTCTACCCACTGTGTCTTTATTTGTTCTATGCACCAATTCAAGAAATTCGCAATTTGTATTTTCTGTCCATAAATGTACCATATTACATGGACGATATACAACAGCACAGTTGGTCTATAGTGGCTGTGATACAATAGTTTATCATACACCAAATCGTAAAGATTGATCACGTGAAATTTTGGGAATAAGCCTTTCTCAATGTGGGAGATCTAGCACAACAAGAACAAATGAATCATAGGGTGCATAGGGATCAAAATCACGAAATGCCAAACTTTAATTAGGAACTATAAAACAAAACCTTCTTGATTTTCTTTTTTTGGCATAAATAACTTTCGTTTGATCCTTTTCTTGTTACACAGACGTCATTCCAAGGTAAAATATATTCGACATCAGTGTTATGTTCGCACTTAAAGAATTCACATGTGTTTCATTTTTATAAACGCCAGTGTGTGTGAACTGCCCTGTCTCTCTCCTTATATACCAGCTGCAGCGCATGCATCGGCAATTTCGCAAGAGTTCCCTCGCTGTGTTAAAAATCTTCAGGGCCTGAGTAGGCCTATTATACAAGAAGATCTGTAAGTATAGGCCGCCTATACTTACAGATCTTCGTTTTGTTGGTTAACTAAAGCTGAATTCTGAAAGTGCTGAGTTCAGTTGCCGATGTTGCCCTACATTGTGGTGGAGTTAATCTTACCTGTGTCTTAATTTAAAAAACTAAATACTTGACATGCATACATTAAGAAGGATTTTTAATACTTCAAGAATTTAAGAAGACTTAAAGACTTTCCAACCCAATAGGGGTCTTTGGGACAGTGGTAAAATTTACAAGAATATGGGGTCCTTTGGGTAAGGTTTAGAATAATATGGGGTCATTGGGTGACGACAATGCTGTATGGCTTACGAGCATCAACTCAAAAATGGGAGTGCCCCTTCACCTGTCATGACTATCGTGCATATCATTAACATCAACAGTTCACTGTCCAATCCGTCAATGACATCAAATGCTCCACTTTTGTATTTTTATACGCTTTGGAGTAATCCAGGTATAGTACTTTTATGTAATATGTTGTTTATGTAGTCAGTATGACGTGTGCCACTGTTAACACAAAAAAGAAATAAAAAATATTACTAACAACAAAGATAACAAATAAAGCGGTTCGCCCGAGGATAATCTACAACTTTCATAATATGGCACACGCACGTTGGTGTGCTGTGGAAGCATGCAGTTTATTACCGAAGGACCCGCAGGCGGTAGGCTACGCGCATGATGCGTGCCTCAGTAAGGGTAAGCACGCGTAAGAAAAAATGAAGGCAGTAACTTTGAAATGCAGTCGCGCCGCGTGGACGATAATTGGTGCATAGGCCTATAAACCTTCATGAAACATATTTCTCTGTCGATTCGAGTTTGCTTCAATTGTTAATTATTTAAGTTTCTAATGTCTTGGGCCAACAAAATAATCGATTTGATACAACGCTTGTAACAGCCGAGAATCGTACGGTTTGTCCTTGACATTCTTTACGCCGGAGGTAATGATCAACAACTGTCGTTTGTTATAATCATCCCTCCGAATGTCATACATACTATTACTATTTCGCAAGCTCCATTCTGAATTTTAAAAATATATTGCGCCATAACCCTCTCCGCAAGCCAATCCCCGAACTCTACACACCTGTGAAGTCAAAGCATTTGCGAAATGCGTTTGCATCGCCACCTGTATAGCCACATACCATCCCGGGCATACCATGCAAGCTTTTTTTTCGAGGGTTGTAAGGTGTCGGGCAGAAAACAAACCACCAGTTAGCCGTAATCCGAATATTTTCATAGTGTACCTTATGCTATACTGAACGATGATCTTATAATGACTTGCGTGTTTGGTCGTAGGTCGATCGCGTTGCTAGAAGCATAAAATAAGGAGTTTCTAAAAGCATGGTATTCTGCATACCTGCAATATCATATCAGCTGCCATAACAAAAATCCAGTAATCCTCGCACAATGGCTAAAAACACCTTTGCGTGCGACCAATTTTTCCAATACTAGCTCTGTACAATATCACCGTCCCCATTTTAAGCTCTTTTGTGCAGATTTTCTGCTTGAGAGTAGCTTGTTACAAAAGACAATGCAGAAACTTTATTTATTATAGAACTAATTTTTTTTAAAAAGGTTTTGGGTCCCCAGATCACGAAACTAACAATTCCTAATGTGATGAAAGACTTTAAAATTAAAAAGACATTGCATCATCGTATCATCACAGCTATGTGGTCCACTGTTTGAAATGAAACCTGTCTTCCATCTGCATAGCTGACTATTATTTGATTCACTATGCTTATGTTTGTCCTTCAAGGTCAGTTGGTTTGTAGGCCCTATGACATAGTAATTACAAGCTATTACCGCGATGATCGTAAAACGAATTATGCCAATCATACAACAGCAGGTGATTAATGCAAGCAGACAAGGACAGGATAACCCTTGCCTGTTTTGTTTATACGCTTTGTTGTATCAAATAGTGATTTGAATTTCCATAATCACGTTACTATTCTATGTTCCTGCCATGCGAAATCGATCACATGGCACGGAAGTGTCCTTTCTACAACACCAACACCCGCATCGGAAGTGTCACGTTTTTCAGCAAGTACGATCGGTCTTTGGGAACTATTCAAGTTTTCACGTACACGGAATATATTAACATTCTATTGTTACTTTAATTTTTGTCTGGATGTTTTGGAATTTTACGAAACATTTTTTCTCACGCGGGCTGTTTTACCATTTTTCACCGTATTCTAACCATAAGCGTTTCATTTTCTCAGTCACGCACAGTGGGCGAGATAACCTCAATTTTTACAACACAGTAAGACACTTGCCCTGGAATTCCACTTTAGGCCAGTCCATAACATCATCGCTATATTCCATAAATCCATGGAAATAAACGTTGAAATTTGTTAACAATTGCAAAAAAGGTAGGTTGTAAATTCTTATTATCAGGATTAGGGGCTTATTATTTCGTTCGTTAACCAATATGCGGCGTGTGTGTACTGTGTCAGTTGTTTGGTGGCGGGATGCACCACCGGAATGGCGGTTTCGATTCGTAGAGGGTGTCTTTCGAGGCTTCCCCTCGGATTCGTGTATAGTGTTTGAGTCCCAGTACCTATTTTTTAAAAATATTGTTCACTGTATTTGGCAATTATTCACTCAGGATAGAGAAATACTGGAAGCCATATTCATTCCATGTCTTCATATGTTCTTTGTGTATTACAATTCACAAGCTCGTGTTATGGCTATTATGCACAGAAGAGTTATACCAGGTCTAAGTTAGACCTGTTTTTTAAGTGAAAACTTCGCATCCCAGGAAAGACCTACCTGGCCGACCTCTACTCATAGTTCATCTAAAGTAACTAGCTGCGTCAGAAGAAAATTCAAATGCGAATTCAAATTATGACAGACGTAGGGAACATATTTGTAGTAAGAAATACATGCATCACCCTCCTCAATTCAGCATAACTAATACTATATTATGCATACATAATTAGTTGCCATATTGGCCACTGGACCAGAGTTGTTGTTCATGCCACTTCAACATAAGAATCTCCGCCAGCGAATGTCCGATTGAAATAATTTTTTTCCGTTGTAGAATCTTCAGGGGGTATGTTAGCCAAGTTGTTTGGAGCTTGATTTTTTTTTTATTTCAATCGGTCATTCCGTTGAGGAGATATTTTATGTTGAATGGCACGAAATCAAAAACTCTGGTGATAATTTTCTTTTATTTCATTGCTTTTTGCCAAGTCCAGTTGCCAATATGACAACTGACAACTAATATGTCTCAATGTGTATTCAGTGCTGTTCCCATCTTCCCTACATCCTTTAATTCCTTGTATTTCTGGCTTCACTGCTTATCATTGGCCTGTATTTTAGCACCATCAATGCGAGAGCAGTTACTCTAAGCACACTGGTAGCCCCTGGCGAATTCCTTTGAGCTAATAAACATAAAATAAAATATAGATTTTCCTGTTGGAACACCTTCCACATACAAACAAATGGAAAAGGATTTCACACACATTAGATCACTAAAAGTAGTTTCCCATGTAGATATAGCAAACTATACCCTTTTTAAATCATAAAACATGTTTCATACATATTTCAACTCCCATATGAAATAGTTACATTTTTTCCCTGTTATTTCCCCTTTTCCTATCTGCATAAAGATGAAAATGCAAGTGCATCACCAGAGATTTGGAATCCCAGGTTCAATGGTGCCTAGAAACCATCAAAACATTTTTGTGCAGGCTCTTGAGCAAGGTCATATGGGCCTACTGCAGGACTATGTGAATGTTAAGTACACTTCTATATAGGTGTCATTTTTATTATCAAATGCTTGCCTGTCAAAAATGAACATAAGAATATACAAGCATTTTCGCAATCGTTCAGCATATTTCTTATGATTACCAATATCTGCAAGGAGCATATCCAGAAGTCTCTTGGGATTCATAGACCCAACCTTTCGTCTTACTTCCATTATGATACAAAAAGTTACTCGTCTTGGTGTCAGTTAGAGTTGGAATGATAGCAGTTCTGTTGAATTCACGATCTCTCACTGATCCTGAGAACAACCACTTAAGTTCTTATTTCCAATGAGTGTATATCATGTCAAAAATGAACATAAGAGTATTACAGCGTTTTTTGCAATCGTTCAGCATATTCTTATGATACCAATATCTGCAAGGAGCATATCCAGAAGTCTTGGGGATTCATAGACCCCCCCCCCCAACCTTTTTCTACTTCCATTATGATTACCAAAATACTGTATTGTGTCAGTTAGAGTTGGCCTGATAGCAGTTTCGTGACCAGTTTGGCTTAGAGAAAATTTGTCCACAAGTTTTAGAATGCATTTAGGTGTGGTGGTCCACCCCATGGAGTGCATCAGCACGCTAGGGCACCATGGTTCTTTTAGCAATTGATTTTTCAACAAGTAGTCTTAATATGTGCGACTGTAGAGGAGTTACACAGCTGGCTTTCTTTAAACGTATCTAAAACAAGGTAATTGGGTTAGTGAATTGTCATATCTTCTCTATTTTTTCATGTCCTGAAGAGGGTGAGATACCCACAATGTTCAACAATGTGTGTCATTGAAGTATAATCATGCGCTTATGCAAACTCTCAAGGTCGTCTTAAAATGCGCTTCTTTAAAAGCAGCAAAACATAGGCAGAGACTGTGTGATGGCATTCTTCATTACAAACTACAAGAAGGTATTGGGTTAGTGCAAATGTCTATCTCCTCTCTATTTTTTCATGTCCTGAAGAGGTTTGTAGATACCCACCTGTTCACAATGAGGTCATTGAAGATCATATCCCTGCGCTTTCTCCAAACTCTCAAGGGTCGTCTTTACAATGCTGCGTTTCCTTTAAAAGCAGCAACATATTGCCAGAGAACTGTGGGATGGCATCTTCATCAAACTACAAGAAGGTATTGCTTTAGTGCATGTCTACTCCTCCTCATATTTTTATGTCCAGTGAAGAGGTTTGTAGATACCTACAATGCTCAACATTTCAGTCATTGAAGTATATATCCTGTGCTTTTGCCAAACCTCTCTGCCCCTTTTCAGCTTAGTAATGTGTTATAGTAAACAGAACAATTATCATGTGATCGCAAAGTGATAGTAAGAAGCCACTGAGGGCTAGGACCACCAGTACAAGGACATTGCAATGAGCAGTCCACATGCTTGTACTGTGTCTTGTAACGCACTTTGTTGTAATGTTTATCGTAGTGTGGCAATCAGGAATATCAACAAATGTTGGTCTTCAGAACAGATATTATTTGATCATCAACAAGTGATGGTGAGAAGTCACTGAGGGCTGGGGCCACCATGTACCAGGGACATTGCAATGAGCATTCCACACTGCCTTTACATGGTGTCTTGTAACCTCACTTTGTAATGTGTTCTCTTTAGTTAATGTGGGGGGCATAGGAATATCAACGAACTGTTGGTCTACAGAACCATATATTGATCAACAAGTGCTGGGAGAAAAAAAAAAACATTGAGGGCTTGGACCTCCATGCACAAGGGACATTGCAATGAGCATTCCACACTGTCTGTACAGTGTCTTGTACCACTTTGTAAGTGTTTTTCTTAGTGTTGCATCATATCAACAAACTTGTTGGTCTTCCAGAAAACATTTATCATTGTGATCAACAAGTAATGGTGAGAAACACTGAGGGCTGGGGCAACCATGTACAAGGGACATAGCAATGAGCATTCCACACTGCTGTAATTTGGCTTGTAACCCATTTGTAATGTGTTCTCTTAGTGTGGCATCAGGAATATCAACAAACTGTTGGTCTTACAGAACCTTATATTGATCAACAAGTGCTGGTGAAGAAACATGGAGGGGCTTGACCTCTCCATGCACAAGGGACAAAAAAAAAAAATGCAATGATCCTTCCAACTGTCGTGTCAGTTGTCTTGTAACCTAACCCACTTTGTAATGTGTTTTCTTAGTGTTGCATCCCCTCATATCAACACTGTTGGTCTTTAACAGAAACATTTATCATTTGATCAACAAGTGATGTGAAATAAACACTGAGGGCTGGGGCCACCATGTACAAGTGGACATCGCAATAGCATTCCACACTGCCTGTACATAGTTGTCTTGTAACCCACTTTGTAATGTGGGTTTTAACTTAGTGTTGCCATCAGGAATAATCATCAACTGGTCATCTTACAGAACCATTGTCATCATGTGATCAACAAGTGAGGTGAGAAACACTGAGGGCTAGGGCACATGACAAGGCAAGGCCTCTGGAATGTTCCTGGTTATTTCTTTAGAATGGGGAAGAAACCGCTTATTTTCGCTGATTACCAACAATACAAACGACCGAGCAGGCGGACGCTATTTCGCCACTTATCGAGGTCAAAGTCCATACTAAATACAATATTACAACTGTGTACTACGACTGTGCTAGATACGTCACAATCTGTAATAGCACAACTACGAACATGCTATAGACCATGCTATTTTAGAAGCCATTTTGAAAATCTGCAAAAAACTCCGTGCCTGATCTATCGACGATAAACTTTCTTTCTGCATAAACCACATGCCTTATGATGTTCTTATAAAAGGATCATTTTATATTCGAGGGGCCCCTGCGAAATCAACGAGAAAGTGCATTTTTCCGTGCCGTAAAGTTTTAGTTGTATGGGCTTGGGCGGTAACATTCCAAGCGTCCACCATTGAGCTCGCCGATTCAAGATGGAAGTCCGACCTCTAGCCTTTAATTAATCTATCATGGTACAAGGGACATTTGCAAGAGTATCCCACACTGCCTGTAGATGTTGTCAGGTTCACTCATGTATAATTCTAAAGCTGTTGTCCAAGGGTTTTGACTGCTGCTTCCTCTAAGAGCTTTTCCCTCTACCCTGTGTGCATTCCAAAGGAGAATCAATGAACCTTCTCATTTCATTTTTGTTGCTGAAATCACACTCTCGTGCCAACTCCTGCAACATGTATAATTCATCTATAGTTCTTGATCCTTGTGATGCTGGATAAAACCGATGCCGTTCAATTTCAACTAATGCATTTCTCTTGGAGCAAAATGTTGAGAAGTTTTATCCAAAATCCCTTTTGTTCTTACTCAGTAAGAACCCTAACGTTTGCTTCGAGCATTTTTGTGCAGTCTGTGACTATCAAAGGATTCAAATTTCACTTGAACTTTGTCCAATTTCTTTTCCAGTTCATCCTATACTCAAGATTCACAAAAAAGTTGCCACTGCTTTCATATGGTACAGCACTTGAGCATATACTTGCTCCGGTGGTGGATCATGCTCACTACACTAGCCATGGCTATTTAGAGCTCATGGTAACTACTCTACAAAGACAAATATAAAGAAAGAAATCATAAAACCTGTATAGTTCTGTAAAACATTCATACACCTCGCATCACCAAATCCCCTGAGGTCCAATCTACTACCAGCTCCACTGGGAGTTGGTTCGAGAGTATGAACTTAAGAGCTTGTCTAAATATTTGAGGGTCTCCGAATCACCACAAGGTTTTTCAAAATCTCAGTAGGGCTACTTGCAGGAGTTATTCTAGTTATCAACTCAATTCTTAGATTGGATTTTTATCATATCATTGATTAAACTCAGAATCTATCACCTCTGCAGTTCAATTTATATGGCAAGTGTTTTTTGGCATTGATTTTTGGATATAGCACATGTGCTGCTGAGCTGCTGCCGGTATGTTCAAAGAAATACTTCTCAGCTTAATCCTTCCAGGTATGGATTTTTTTATGAAATTACATCAATGACAAAAATCAGTACTTTCAATTTTTTTTTTTTTTTCAGACACCTGAATGTGAAATCTCTCGTTGCACTTTAATGACATAATTTGAGCATCCAATGCACCATCATCCACCTGTACTTAGGACAATAAGCAACAGTTGAATTAGTGTTCTTCTGAGTGTCAATAATATTGAGATCTTCTGTCTGGAGGTTCTCTGCCAAAAACTGACTGTTTTTTTTCATCGTTATGTTTTTCATAAAAGAATTAGAGATGATAAAGTCAAATGTTCTGACTTCTTAGGGATTCTTGAAGCATGGGCATGTACCTTTACACCTGCAGCTGGGGGTATTTTGGGGGACGTTATCTTACCAAGGGTTTTACTGATCGCTTCATATGAGACACAAACTGCCTGAAAAGACTCGGCCTCTTGCTGTCCACCAAGTTTTGGATAGGTTTGCAAAAAGTTTCTCAGGGGCATTTTCGACTTCATCCATATACAAGCTTATACATTTGCATTAGTATAGCATGGTCTCTTGGCTCTCTGAGTAGAACACATACAGCTCCTAAATGAGTGAACATTCTTGAATAATAGGGCTACTGTGTTGCATCTGTGTGCTTGGCATGGCATGGAGTTTGGCAGGCCCAAATTCTTTTGATGCCTTGCTTGAGCTCCGTACATACAAATAGAATGATAATAGTGAAAAGAAAGGTGATAATATAGAATAACACATATTGGTTATACATAATAATATAACAATGAAGAAACATCGCATTTACTTTGAGATCTCGGTTAGTCTGTTCTCTTTGATGGTTAACGCCACCATTGTGAAGAGCATGTTGCTCCTTGTAACAAATTCACCAGCAACTAACACGACGCCCGACACCAGGCGCACGCCTTTTGTTCATATGCTCGTGCCGAAAACTCCATCATATTTGAGCATAATCCAAGCGATTGTACACAAAGAAGTACGTAGACATTTCTTCTATTGCTGCTAGGTATAGAAAGAAATTAGGCTCACGCAATGATCTGTGAAACTGTAGGAGATTTTTCATCTGCTGCATGTAGATATGAAGCCATCTGTATAAAAGGTATTGTATATGACTGTCATGGAAAGCCTTGAATTAAGAAATAAAGGGTGATGCAGTATCCTTTACACCCGAATAATGTGTCCGAGGCAGTAATAACGTTTAAATAAAGGGCTCGGCTATGCCTCGCCCATTATTTAAACGTTTTTACTGCCTCGGACACATTATTCGGGTGTAAAGGACACTGCGAACTCTTTATTTCTATTCTATTACCTTAAAAATGATCGAAAATGTAAAACAAACAAAGTTACCCGGCCTCTTTTTAGTGTCTTTTATGCACAGAATAACAGAGGCCCCTGAATCAGCATTATTGAAATCAGCATTATTGAAATCAGCATTTGACGTCATCATTCAGATTGCTTTTGTAACTTCAAACCATGTTTGTGACGTCTGAGGAACTTGTCAATCGCACGATGACATTGACCGGCAAATCGTGCACGGCGTTTGGCAACAGAAGATGAAATTGGAGGGATATCTCCATATATCTGTGCTTTGGTCTTGTGCTCACACCAGGATATGTTTTATACTCGCATAAAAAGCTTGGTGTAGGTGCCATCCAGTCTGTCCTGTAGCTCTTTCTTAACAGACCGAAGTCAACATTTCCATGTCAATTTCAAAGCACAAGTATATGCAATAGATACCTCGGTTAATAACGTAATTGTTAAAAATTAATACAACCATCACAAATTCTCCACACCAGAGAGATTGGGCCACCTGCACTAAGCCTAACAACAAATTAAATACATCGCACTGCAATGTTGTTTTACTTGAACATGTTCGTTATAATAATGTCAGAACTGAGACAATTTCTTGTCGAAATTCTAAGCTCAATAAATAATTGTTTGCACGAGATGAACACACACGTGCATGTGGGGCAAAGAGTGTGTGCGAAAAAGGTCACACAACGGTCAACAGCGAATACTTGTTTATGCAAATATCTTTCAGAGCTTTTCAGCAAAACTTTTATGCAATGACAAACATTCTTTTCTTTTCATTGGCTGTTTGATTCAATGTATAGGTCAAAAATGTGAATGAAAACATCCGAATAGTAAGAGCTCTAGACTGTAGCATGCACTGCACTACAAACAGCTGTACAATCTAGGTCAATGTTGCTCAGTCATGGTCATGAAATGATCATCTCCTAGCTAAAATTTGCATTATTAAGCCTTGAACATGGCTTCATATTTACTACTGTTGGTTTGTTGGATCCTCCAACATAGAGGTGGTGCCAAAGTTTCCGAAGCACTTTCAGCATTGATTCTTTGATAGACTGATACAACAGTTCCATGGAAAGAATTTTGACCATCATATGTATCAACTTGTGCATCAATGTTATCTGCAGATCATCTGATAAAAATTCCTTTCCTTGGCCTGGAGGAATATGTATTCCATCATTTGAATGCATGACCTTGAGAACACTTGATGCAATCTGATTGTTGATCTCAATGACATGGTGATATGGCACACCAGCATTTGCAGCATTGAGGAATTCAACATCTTTGCGGCTTCTGTGTGCTTGGTGACTGTGCAGACTAATTCCAACTGCTGAAGGGGTTTCAACTACATGACTGATATGTGCTGTAGATTTGGATGATTTGTAGTTCACCTGGTGATTGGAAGTATAGCTTTGAAGAATCTGTTCTGATGTCAGATCACTCAGCCTTCCTTTCAATATGGCACTCCTTTCACATGATCTTGACAAGTGGCCCCTGTATTACCCACTCAATAAAAATACCAAGGAGTTCTGGAACTCCTTCTGATAGAGATCTGCTAAAGAACTGTCAAACTTTCATTGATTGTTTCTATTATCCCAAATAAGAGCCCTTAGGTCTTTGGCACAGTTGTAGAACTTCTTTGTATGTGCAATTGTCTGATTTGAGCAGCTGTTGTAATTGCAACTTTAGCAGATCTTTTTGAGCATAACTGTGACGGCTTGTTTCCAAAAGATGGTGTTATCATAGCATCTTCTACATTGCGCAGAATGTTTGTCTTCAATTTTGTACGCGTAAGTTTTGCATCAATGCCAGGTGTCTTTATAAGGACCCTCTACTTGCGCAATGTAATATAGTCCCCATTATCAATTCTTTCCTGTAATTCACAATAGAAGTTCCCCTGCAATGTATGCTACACTCTGTGAATTATTATCTTTACCATCTGCTCTTTGGGATCCTGTGCCTTTCTTTCTTTCTGGACTCTGAACAAACTTTGCCCAGTTGACAGTGAAACAAGAATTATGGTACATGATATCACAGGATCTTAAATCCCCAGTTTCTAGAACATTTGTGAGCCTACTGTGCCAATCTTTATTTCCACTTTGGGACACAACCTTGTAAATTGCTACCCCCTTATTTTCTGATGCACAGTTGTATAGTTTCATAGGTTTATGTTGATTTCTTTCCTGCTGCTTGACCTTTTGACAAAATATGCACATTGCTGGATCAAAAATTGTCGTTTTTGATTGTGTAGTAATATCTGGAGATATGGACTCTATCTTTTTTCCCTTTGGTCTTCCTTTCTTTGGTGCTATTAGATTAGTTGCGTCTTGCATTTCTACTGCATTATTTTGGCGGTTTTTATCCCCCTGGCTTGAAAAGCAGAGGGGGATATTGTGAGGGCACGCATGTCCGTATGTATGTGTGTTCCAGTTTGGTTAGCTTTTCTAACAAATGTTAGGTTTTCGTGTTTCAAGTCTCCTTCGAAAAAGTCAATAGGGGTTCCCTCATATGAGCATGATGTGAAAGGTCATGGACCAAGGTCAGAGGTCATCTGAGGTTATGTTCCATTCTGCCAACTTGCCAGGGGGGTGATGCAAGTTTACTTGCAGTATTTTTATCTCTTTCTAAGTGGTAATTTTAATTATGGCCTTAAGGGATTTTTTTTTTTTTTTTTTTTTTTTTTTTTTTTTTTTTTTTTTTTTTTTTTTTTTTTTTTTTTTTTTTTTTTTTTTTTTTTTTTTTTTTTTTTTTTTTTTTTTTTTTTTTTTTCCCCCCCCCCCCACTAAAAACAAATTCTTGGCTTAAACCATCTGGTACTTGGTCAGTACATGTATTTTCATTATTGTCTCAAAGAGTTATGAAAATTCATTAAATCATGTATATTTAAATTTCGCAGATGATAAGATCAGTCATACGGGTCATCCATAGAAAATACCTTTAGATTGAAGAAGCTCAAATAAATTTTATATTTTAGTGTAAAGTTTTACATGTGAAATTAAGTAGTGGCTGTAGATAGAGGTTCAAAATGTGATGCACTCCAAACGCATACAGGGAACAAGTCACCAGGCATGTTTTTGAGTAATTGGACCACAAAGATGGCATTTGAAAAAATTTTCAGATTTATAAATTTCTAATTCATGATTTTGGATAGAGCAATGCAGAGTCGAATTTTCAAAAGCAGGAACAATGGTTATGGGGATTATTCAATCAACAAATTATGGTTTATAAATATGCTAAATCCCCATTCAATAAAGTAAAACCAAAGTGTTAAATCAGGTTTGTCCCGTTCAAGGGGGTGCCGATATACCTACACTCGGCAATACGGCGCTGTGTAAAGTGAGAGTATTTATTGGTAGCAAAAGAATTGACCGGATGCCCTTCCTGACGCCAATCCACAGTTTTCGGTGGTGGGCTAGCCTTTGGGCAATCATGTCCACCATACCAGGCAGCATGTGCTTGATGGCCGCCAAATGCTCTCCAGAGCTGACGCCCTTGTGGATCAGACTCAGGTTTCTTTAGGGCCTGATCTGGTATCCAGGTACAGTACTACCTGTCCCAGGGCCGAGTGTCGCGGCGGCGCCATAAACCAATAACCCCACGATTTCTATTGGACATCTGATGAGGAAGGGTAGATGATTACCCTGGTAGAATGAAAAAAAAAGATCTACTACAAAAGGCATCATTCAATACTGTATTAATACAAATTGGACCATTTCTTACAGACCGAAGTCAACATTTCCATGTCAATTTCAAAGCACAAGTATATGCAATAGATACCTCGGTTAATAACGTAATTGTTAAAAATTAATACAACCATTCACAAATCTCCACACCAGAGAGATTGGGCCACCTGCCATAAGCCTAACAACAAATTAAATACATCGCAATGCCATGTTGTTTACGAACATGTTTCCGTTATAATAATGTTCATAGACTGAGGACAAGTTAACATTAATTTCTTGTCAAATATAAGCTCAATAAAATAATTGTTTGCACGAGATGAACACACACGGGCATGTTGGTGCAAAAAGGGGGGGAAAGGTTTGTTTTTTTTTTTTGTTTTGTGCGAAAAAGGTCACACAACGGTCAACGCGGATGACTTGTTTATGCAAATATCTTCGGAGCTTTCCAGCCAAAAATTTTATGCAATGACAAACATTGCTTTTCTTTAATTGGCTGTTTGATCAAGTATAGTCAAAAACCTGGAATGAAAAACTCCGCATAGTAAGAGCTCTAGAATGTAGCAGCACTGCACTACAAACAGTGTACAATCTAGGCAATGTTGCTCAGTCAGTGGTCATGAATGATCATTCTAGCTAAAATTTGCATGATTAAGGACCTTTTGAACATGCTTCATATGTACTATGTTGTTGTTGGTCCTCCAACATAGAGGTGGTGCAAAGTTTCCGAAGCACTTTCAGCATTGATTCTTTGATGAATGATACAGCAGTTCCATGGAAAGAATTTTGACCATCATATGTATCACTGTGCACAATGTTATCGGCAGATCATTGAAAAAATCCTTTCTTGGCCTTGGAGGAATATGTATTCCATCATTGAATGCATGACCTTGAGAAACATTGATGCAATATGATTGTTGATCTCAATGACATGGTGATATGGCACACCAGCATTTGAGCATGAGGAATTCAACATCTTTGCGGCTTCTGTGTGCTTGGTGACTGTGCAAGGGGGAAATAATTCCAACTGCTGAAGGGGTTTCAACTACTATGACTGATATGTGTGTAGATTTGGATGATGTGTAAGTTCACTGGTGATTGGAAGTATAGCTTTGAAGAATCTGTTCTGATGTCAGATCACTCAGCCTTCCTTTCAATATGGCACTCTTCACATGATTGACAAGTGGCCCTGATACCCCACTCAATAAAAGCACCAGATCGCAAGGAGGCATGTGAAACTCCTTCTGTAGAGATCGCTAAAGACTGGCAATTTAATTGATGGTGTCTATTATCCCAAATAAGAGCCCTTAGGTCTTGGCACAGTGTAGAACCTTCTTTGTATGTGCATATTGTCTGATTTGAGCAGATGTTGTAATTGCAAAACTTAGCAGATCTTTTGAGCAAACTGTGAAGGCGGTTCCAAAAGATGGTGTATCATAGCATCTTCTACATTGCGCAGAATGTGTTCAATTGGGAAGCGTAAGTTTTGCATTAATGACAGGTGTCTTTATAAGGACCCTCTACTTGCGCAATGTAATATAGTCCCCCATTATTCCATTCGTGTCCTGTAATTCACAATAGAAGTCCCTGACAGGAAATCGCAATGCTACACTCTGTGAATATTAGCTTTAACATCTTCTCTTTGGGATCCTGTGCCTTTCTTTCTTTCTGGACTTGAACAAACTTTCCCAAGTTGACAGTGAAACAAGATATTATGGGAAAATGATATCACAGGATCTTAAATCCCCAGTTTCTAGAAAACAGTTGGAGCTACTGTGTCATCTTTATTTCCACTTTGGGAAAAAAACCTTGTGAATGGATTACCCCCTTATTTTTCTGAGACACAGTTGTATAGTTTCATAGGTTTATGTTGATTCTTTCCTGCTGCTTGACCTTTTGACAAAATATGCACAGTGCTGGATCAAAATGTCGTTTTTGATGTGTAGTAATATGGGAGATACGCGACGCTGCTTCTATTTCTTTGGTATTCCTTCTTTGGTGTATTAGATTAGTTGCGTCTGCATTTCTACTGCATTATTTTGGCGGTTTGTATCCCCCTGGCGTGAAAAGCAGAGGGGGGTTATTGCGAGGGCACGCATGTCCGTATGTATGTGTGTCCAGTTTGGTTAGAGCTTTTCTAACAAATGTTAGGTTTTCGTTTCAAGTCTCTTCGAAAAGCTCAATAGGGGTTCCTCATATGAGCATGTGGAAAGGTCATTGGCAAGGTCAGAGGTCGTATCGGAGGTTATGTTCCATTCTGCAATCTTTGCCAGGGGGGGTGATGCAAGTTTACTTGCAGTATTTTTCCTCTTTAAGTGGTAATTTTAATTATGGCCTTAAGGGAGGCCGCGACGTCAATTAGCAGTTAGGCCGAGGAGGAGAATGAGGGATTTCCATATTCACCCCCCCCCACCCATTTTTTCACGTTCCCATTTTTGCTTCAGAGACAAATTCAGGTTCCTCCCATACATCAGTTAAAAAAATTGATGTCCCCCCCCCCCACTAAAAACAAATTCTGGGATTAAACATCTGGTACTTGGTCCGTAATGTATTGTCATTATTGGTTCAAAGAGTTATGAAAATTCATTAAATCATGTATATTTAAATTTCGCAGATGATAAGATCAGTCATACGGGTCATCCATAGAAAATACCTTTAGATTGAAGAAGCTCAAATAAATTTTATATTTTAGTGTAAAGTTTTACATGTGAAATTAAGTAGTGGCTGTAGATAGAGGTTCAAAATGTGATGCACTCCAAACGCATACAGGGAACAAGTCACCAGGCATGTTTTTGAGTAATTGGACCACAAAGATGGCATTTGAAAAAATTTTCAGATTTATAAATTTCTAATTCATGATTTTGGATAGAGCAATGCAGAGTCGAATTTTCAAAAGCAGGAACAATGGTTTATGGGGATTTATTCAATCAACAAATTATGGTTTATAAATATGCTAAATCCCCATTCAATAAAGTAAAACCAAAGTGTTAAATCAGGTTTGTCCCGTTCAAGGGGGTGCCGATATACCTACACTCGGCAATACGGCGCTGTGTAAAGTGAGAGTATTTATTGGTAGCAAAAGAATTGACCGGATGCCCTTCCTGACGCCAATCCACAGTTTTCGGTGGTGGGCTAGCCTTTGGGCAATCATGTCCACCATACCAGGCAGCATGTGCTTGATGGCCGCCAAATGCTCTCCAGAGCTGACGCCCTTGTGGATCAGACTCAGGTTTCTTTAGGGCCTGATCTGGTATCCAGGTACAGTACTACCTGTCCCAGGGCCGAGTGTCGCGGCGGCGCCATAAACCAATAACCCCACGATTTCTATTGGACATCTGATGAGGAAGGGTAGATGATTACCCTGGTAGAATGAAAAAAAAAGATCTACTACAAAAGGCATCATTCAATACTGTATTAATACAAATTGGACCATTTCTCAAAGAGGTGTGTCTGAAACAGCTTCACTACCATTCATTAAACAATCACAGCTTAAAATACTTTGCTATGACTTTAACTCTTGTGTTATTTAAAAGCTTATATTCTTGTGCATAATGCTGTGTTTAAATCTCAAAATGCCCCCACAACTTACGCATTCTCTTTTTGTAGGAGTGCACCACAAATGTATAAAGTCCTTTGATCTCCAGCTTGCAAATGTTATGAATAATGAATACACTGTATGTCTGTTTGCTTTTGAGCTTGAGTACATGTCTTTTGTTCAAGCAAATCATTTTATTGGCATCTCTGTCTATCGTAATTATATGTTACTTTCACATGAAATCAAAAAAATGTGTATTGTACAGAGCACAACTAATAAAGAGATTTTAAGATTTTAAGGCTATGTGCACCCAAAATTGTGATAATATTTCTTTCATTTCTTTTTGTTCGGTTATAAACATTTTGAAGCTTGTTTCTTGGACAGCACGCCCGGGGGATATTTGCACGGGTGCTGAATGTCTGTATGTGTATGTCTGGGTGTGTTCAGTTTTGGTTAGGTTTTCGTTTTTGGAGTCCCTTCGAAAAGTTAGTTACGTTTAACAGACTTGCGGGTAGGGGCAAGAGGGGTTCCGTCAGTGTGGGATGATCTGTCAAATGTCATGACCAAGGCAAGGTCATCTGAGGTCATGGGTCCAGACTGCCAACTTGCCAGGGGGGTGATGCAAGTTTACTTGCCAGTATTTTTCTCTCTTCTAAGTGGTAATTTTAATTATGGCCTTAAGGGAGCGGTCATAGTTACGCCGTGGGGAATGGAGGCTTTCCTATTTGCCCCCCTTTTTTTCACGTTCACCTTTTTTTTGCTTCAGAGAACATTTCATCAGGTTCCTCCCAATCCCATCATTTAAAAAAATTGATGCCGCCCCCCCCCCCCCTAAATCCAAATTCCTTGGCTTAACCATCTGGTACTTGGTCAGTACATTATTTTCATTATTGTCCTCAAAGAGTTATGAACATTCATTAAATCAATGTATATTTAAATTTCGCAGATGATAAGATCAGTCCATACAGGTACTCCATAGAAAATACCTTTAGATTTGAAGAGCTCAAAATAAATTTTTCTTTATTTTAGTGTAAAGTTTACCTGTGAAATTAAGTAGTTGCTGTAGATAGAGGGTTCACAAATGTGATGCACAATCCAACAAAAACAGGGAACAAGTCACCAGGCATGTGTTTTTGAGTAATTTGGACCAACAAAGAGGCATATTTGAAAATATTTTCAGATTTTAATAAATTTCTAATTTCATGATTTTTTGATAGAGTAACTGCATGAATTTTCAAAAGAATGGAACAAGGGTTATGGGGATTATTCTCATCAAAAATATGGTTTAAATATGCTAAATCCCCATTCATAAAGTACAACCAAAGTTTTAAATCGCCGGTTTTGTAACACCAACCGTTAACGGGGGATGGCCGGATACACCTCAACACTCGGCAATACCGCTGTGAGAGGATTTATTGGCGCAAAAGATAATTGACCCGGATGCCCTTCCTGACGCCAATCCCACAGTTTTCGGGTGGTGGGCCCTAGCCTTGGGCAGCTATGCCCCTCTACAAGGCAGCATGTGCTGGATGGCCGCCACGCCTCTACCCAAGCTTGACGCCCTTGTGGCTCAGATCAGGTTTTCTTTTTAGGGCCTGCTTACTGGTAATCCTGGAAACCAGTCTTACCTGTCCCAGGGCCCGAGTTGTCGGCGCTAAACCATCACCAAAACCCATCGATTTTCCGATTGAAATCGGATGAGAGGGTAGCTGATTACCCTGGTAGAATGAAAAAAGATCTACCTTACAAAGGCATTATCATTCATACTGTATAATAACAAATTGGAACCATTTCCCCAAATAGGTGATGTCTGAAACAGCTTCACTACCATTCATTAAACCAATCACGAACTTAAAAATAAACTTTTGCTATACTTTTAACTCTTGTGTTATTTTAAAGCTTATATTCTTTGCTATGCTGTGTTTAAATCTCAAAATGCCCCCCCCCAAAAATACTATTCTAAAAACATAAAAAAAATGTATAAATTTCCCTTTGATCTCCAGTCTGCAACATTGTTTTATGAATAATGAATACACCTGTCTGTCTGTTTTTGCTTTTGATGCTTGAGTAAATGTTTTTTCTTTTGTTCAAAGCATGTTATATTGGGCATCTCTGTTCTCGTCAGTACTTCTATTGTTGACTATCATCATAAAAAATAAAAATGTGTATTTATGAGCACATAACGAATAAAGAGATTTTACGGCTAGGGCACCCAACATTTTTGATACTATTTCTTTCATTCTTTTTTGTTCTGTTATAAACTTTGGAAGTCTTGTTTCTTGAAAAGCAAGAGTGGGATATTCAGGGTTGCGAATGTCTGTAATGTTTATGTTGTGTTCCAGTTTGGTTAGGTTTTTTCGTTTTTTCTTTTTCGCGTCTCCTTCGCAAAGTTTAAGTAAGTGTCCGATTTAAACCAGCCTTGGGTAAGGTGCGATAGTGGTTCCTTCTGTTGTGGATGCTGTCCCCAAAAAAGGTCATGGGACCAAGGTCAAAGGTCATCTGAGTCATGTTTCCACCAGATGCCCTCTTGCCAGGGGAATGACGTAAGTTTACTTGCTGGATTTTAAAAAAAATGATAGGATTTAAAGACCCATGATCTTTACCTGGAATTTCTTGACATCAGCCCAAAACTATAACACATAAATTTAACTTTCTGATTTGAAATGGACATGTTTTCAGAATTTATGATTTTGATAATTTGTACCACAATTACCACAAATTGTCTTGGTGGTCAAATCTCTAAGTAAATAAATTTTAAAAGCAATTTGTTTTGCTATTCCTTAATAGAATACAGAATCAAATACCAGCATTATATAAATAGGTAGTAGCACTCCAAAGGAATTACCAGGCTATTTGTAAACCAAATAATCTGGGAAGACACTATACATCATTGTAGCCAGATTCCTTAATATGACTGACAACACAGGTACCCCGTACGACAGTGCTAACTCTCCGGGGGTACTTCATGATGGTTTCTTAAATGTAAAAGGTACCTGTGTTGACAGTCAGTAAGATTAAAGATTCTGGCTCTTGTATACTATACTGACAATGAGAGACATTATGCATCCTGAATTTTGCACTGTAAAGGAACTTGGTAAAATTTACATATGGGTTTGTATCGGACCTTTACATTCTGCAAAGATTTCTCCATGACCCGCTTTCCTTCCTCTTCTTGTGACTACAACAGGTCTTCAAAGATTTCCTCATGTTCACTATCACTTGTGTCTGATCCAAGAACAACCGTATACTTGGTCATTGTCACTCTCCTCCCCGTGAATACTTTCACTTTCAAACATGGTCACTGTCTCAACTTTCTCTGGTTCTTCTCGAAACACGTCACTTTCACCTTTCGGTGTCACTTGACTGTTTCCATGGATGCTTTGCTCTTGGGATGTGTCCTTGTGATGATTTGATTTTTTCACATGCGTGGTTCCCCTGTAGTATTATGCAGAATGGGTGAAGTTATTGTGCATTGTATGGGGGGAAAAGTACCAAATTTGGTACAGAGGTAGTTATTGATATGCTAAACAATTCTGGTCTAGGGGCCAAATTAATTTCCTTCCATAGGCCCCGCAATTTCACATGGCCGCCACCCCCCTATAAAAAGGGCATTAATTATTGAAATATGTGGTTGCAAACTTGTATTTACATAGGTCAAATGAGACTGGGTTTAACTTTTTAAATGCAATATTCTGTATGTCAACCAACATCGTAGTTTAAATTCAAAAGGCGGTCACCATTTGGGTGGCCTAAATTCAAGATGGCTGCCTCTCACAGGAAAAAGGCTGCTTATTTTGTAGTTTATCAGTGCAAACCCATGGGTTTTGTTGAGTTTCTAAAACTTTGGGCCCTCAAGCATCCCAAACGCTACTTTTATGGTTTAAATTCAAAATGGCGGTCAACGCATTGGGCCCTAAATTCACGATTTCTGCCTCTCACAAGAAAAAGGCCTGCTTATTTTGTCTTTTAACAGTGTAACCATTGGTTTCGTTGATTTTCTAAAACTTTGGGCCCTCAAACATTCCAGCCTCACATTTTATTGTTGTAAATGCATGCAATGTACATATCAAAATGCTGCCTTATTCAAATCAAAATGGCTGCCAGTTAAAATGGCAAGCTACTGTAAATCATTGATGTTAAAGGTCGTATTGATCTTATTGTGTCATGGTAAATGAATACCTTTAATCAACATCTAAACATAATTTGTGTCCTTTGGTATTGTTAAACATTTTACATTTTTGTCTGTGTGTATCACATAAACATATGTTCAGCCTGTTCCACATGGCCTGGCCTAGAATTGATGCCTAAATGTACTGCTGATTTTTCTTTGTCAAGTTGTACCTCACAAGGTCCTAATGCCACCAGGTAATCTTTTTATTGCGCCCTGGTGCTGTCATCGTCAATGTGTAATTTTCTAAGACTGTTTAATCATATTCAAATTAAGCTGCAAATGTCATTTTTGTTATGAATATTAATATGGAGTTATTAATGCAAATGTCAACAATTGACCAAAATACCAGATATGGAGTGGTCCTGTGAGTATTACTGTTTAAAAATTACCAAAAGTTTTTTTTTTTAATTGGTAATTTTAAGGTCATTCCTTTATTCAATTCATTGTTTATTTGTTATTCTGATAACTTGTAGAACCTCATTCTATATGTATGCATGCATCACTTCATAGTTTAAGACTCTTGCTAGCGGGATATATTCTGTCAAGTGGATGATGCTGTAATAATCAGATACTAACCAATCGACTATCTCCAGGCACACATGGAAGAAAGCAGGCATATCTACTTTCATGGCAGTCAATGCTGCGCCTCAAGATACCAAAGGGTCATGCTGCGTAATGTGGACAGTCGATGTGATTTGTTTTCTAGTAGCCTTGTTCAGCCAGTCCAACCTCACTGACCTCTGGCTAGCATTTGGTACCACCGGGAAGGAATCGCAGATTCACCCCAGCACATACTATTGCCGAGACCCTAGGACCAGAGAATTTTTTGTCTCTACTATGTTCACAACCTTCAAAAACCGTTGCACAAAGGAAAGAACCACAAGACACCGCTTGGAAGCAAGCAAAAATCTATCTTTCCTGATGTTTGTAAAAACTTTGCAAACCTTGGAAGAACTCCCTCCTTAAGAAGATACCTTGAACGAATAATGCCACCAATGACAGATCTTTGGTTTGACCTCATGGCAACAGAACAAGATCAATTGAGTTCATCCACCTCCTCAGATGCACTGTAAATCAACACCAACAAGAAGCAGCATATCTGACAGGCCATGGCTGGGACAAAGCATTGCTTGCGAGCTCAGAGCTACCGGGAGATCCGGCTGACTGGGGTCGGAAAAATTGTCAGCTTCACAGTCCCTTTGCTGACAGCCTTGCCAGAGGCATCAAAGCATACATAGCCAGGCCAAAAACTGCTGGAAGTTGGCTGTAATGTAAAATAGAAGATGTTTTGTGGTACAATGTCTGGCTGCTTCACTGAAATTAATTCTGCAAGGTCCTTCTTGTCTGTGCCTTGTTGCTCCAACCTTGGTCAGACACTGACTTCGGCAAGGTCCTTGCATGTCATGTTGCACCAACATTGGGCAGACAAAGAAGATGTTCCCTGTCTGTGGTGCTGTTCTTCAATTACAGGTAGTGCCCTGATCAGCTTCCAGGTAGCCCCACTCATGCAAGTCACCCTTGGATTATCCGATTCTGGGTCTGAATCTGTTTGAGACACGCGCCATTCATCCATGAGGAGTCAGCTCCAGGTGGGTGATAGCTCATCAGGTTTCATACCAACAGATGATTTATCTTTTGGTTGATTAGCAATCTTTCTTTTCCACCAAGCCGCCTCTCTTCTTAAACTCCTTTGAGACTGTTTCAAGTGGTTGGACTTTTCTTGAGAAACTCTCTCTGGATTTAAGAAGGTGTTAGCAGCTTGTCTCTGCCAGACATAGGTGTTTTCACATAATCACTTACATATTTGCAGTCTCGCTCTTGCGTGCTCGCTACACTACAACGGAGGTTTGGTGGAAGAATTACTGTTTAGGATGTAATAAGTTTGTCCGGTGACATTCTGTGATAAGCTGACAGGCATTTATGCTGGATCAAGCTTCTGGCATGGGTTGACCTTTTCCCATACAGGGTAGCATACTATGCACATCAATCTACACAAGACAACAGGACAAGTGCCGTCGTCTTAGGGTAGGTGGGCGAGCACCCATCTTGTGCAGTGAGTGGTTCACGATGTTCTTGCGTGAACATCTTACTCTTCTTTCATGATGTGGTCTTATAAGAGAGTGGAAAAACACGCGGTCCACAGTTAACTCCTAGGTCGACAGAATTAGCCACAGTGGCTCTTCCAGACCAGGTTACTATAAGCTGATGTTTTGGCTCACAATCACGGTGTTAGATGGAAAGTACATATCTGTGTCTTGAATTGTGATTTTGGCACACGTCGCTCTACCAATTGAGCCTATCAAGACTGGGTTGGTAGAGGAGCGTAGATATCATCTATAGTGATATGTTCGAAAGGTATCCATTGCTTTCCTAGTGTCTAGTAATACGGAGGTCGCCGGTATTGATGAATCCGGCCAGGCGCACGTTTTTTTTCAACACTTGTGTGCGCTGGCTATCTCAGGGAAAAGATTAATAAATATCCTTCCTTGTCTACCTGGAGAACAAGTAGTTAAATTTAAAAACAAATATAAATTTCTATGTAAATATACAGAAATAACAGAATTAAAAAAAAAAAAAAAACCTTTCAAACCTAACACCTATAGATGATATCTATGGTCCTCTGCCAACCCAGTCTTGATAGCTCAGTTGTTAGAGCGCGGTGATAGTAAACGGGAGTTTGCCAGGTTGAATCCGGCCAGGCGCCAATGTTTTTTTTTTCAACACGTGTGGGCGCTAATGCTATCTCCAGAGAAAGATTAATAAATATCCATCCTTGTCCTACCTGGAGAACTAAAGTAGTTAAATTTCCACTGTTTTGGGTGTAACATTTTTGGCTTTTGTGAGGTTTTGTTGGATACCTTCGACTTCGAAGCTTTCGGATAATGTAGACCATCCTTCTTTCTTGCTGTTATGGTCATATCGGTGATTCATTTAGGTGTGCCTGGTTTTGATCTTTCCTCTGACACTTCCTAACCTGTAGCAGTTGTTTTTACTGACAAAGGATCGGCTTCAAACATGGTGGAATACGCTTGATATCCTTTAGCACATGCCCTTGGGAAGGCCTGGTATGTATTCCGTCCTAACAGCCTCTTGGTATCAATCTTCGTGCAGTCTTATTCACTAGTTTTGCGTAATTTGGTCATAGAATAGGAGTTTTTGGGCAACCTCTTCTCGTTTTTCGTTAAAGTGTCGCTTAAAAGGGCACTTTTGGTTTGGTCTTACTGACTGCCAGCATTGACTTAGAGAGTTAGTGGTAACAGGGTGCGACAATCTCTTGCTACAACGTTTAGCAGATGTTTTGTTTTTGCCAACAGTGGCTATATAGATCCAGTGATTGTTAAAACCTCTCTTCCAATTGGCACTATAAATGATAGAGGCAAGCAGTTTAGGGTCATGAAGTGATGCAGATTTTGACTGTCTAACCATTCTTTCCACAGCTTGTCCGTCTTTATTGGCTTCATTGTTTTGCCACAAATTGTCGATGTGGTCTCTCTGTGGGCGATAATTTTCATGGAAAGTATTTAGTAATACCTTTGCTACACATTAAGGCTACCAAAGTACTCCTGCATGTCACAACTCAATCATTTGGGTTTGGTGGCAATTATGCCTCATTTTGAATTTGCCATCAGAAGTTCCACATAATAGGATTCATTGCCCCTGAAATCAGTTTAAACAAAATCACTATGCTTATCAAGCTTTTCATTGTGTAACATGTGTCCTGTGCCAGGTGATTTTTTGGACCGATTGCTAGGCAATGAATCACATCCTCCCACCACTGGATGTACATTTACAGCTGGTGTATAACACAGACAACCATACTACATCAAATAAGGTATGTTATTTTTATGAAAAAAAAAAGCACATTCAAGTAGCACGGAGGAATCATAGTGGCCATTCGATTTTGGCAATCCATCTTGGTCCAATTAATAAGTACTTTAAACACAGACCTTAATTGGTTTTCCTCTTCATGTTGAATTCCTCCATGAGGGAGTATATCCAAGAATTAATAAAAACATTCATTTCTTGATAATCAAAGTATCAGCTACGTGACAAATTAGCTCCATTATTGGAATTTTCCGCCTCCGCTTTTTTTGATTTTCGCCGCCATTTTGGATTCAAATCTAATTTGGTTGTATTCTTAAGGGGGGGTATGGGTTCTGAAAAGCCTTAATGACACTTGTTTCATAAACAACTTAAGGATCATAACAATATTTAAGAAAAACCTTCATTTCTTGATAATCCTCATGATATGCTTCAAATTGGGCCGCCATTTTGGGATTAATTTCTGCCATTTTGGTTCATTTTTGCTAATGTATACAATGGAATTACCAGTTGAGTGTCAATCAGGATCGGTATTTCTGTTCTAAAATTGCACGAAACACAATCAAATAGAGCAATGGATCATAATAAACATAGAAATCACGTAAAAACATGACATTTTAACAGTTGGCGGCCATTTTTGGAATTTGGCGTCCAATAGAATCTTGGAAGGAAAATCTTTGGTGGCCCCTAGAAACAGAATGATTTTAGTCAAGAATTCAATAGAGCGGTGAGCTACCTCTGGTGTCGAGGGGAGTTAGTGGTACTACTTTTCAGGTCAGATCCGCCAACGGGGGGGGGGCAACAATCGTTTTGATATCTTTTGCACCTTTTCTTGCAAAACCATTCCTCTGCATGACTTTTGAGATTGTTGTTTTTTTGAGGTGGGGGGGGGGGAGGGGGGGGGGGGTGTACCTTGTTTTGTTGTGTGGTTTGTTCCCCCTTACACACCCACCACACCAAAACCAACACACCCAGCAAACACCGGAACGCTATAAACAGCCTTGCGGCATTTTGCCGACGTCACCAACGCTCGAAAAAACCAGCTGGGTATTCACTTACTACAGTGAAGAGAGTGAATCAATTGTTCACTAGTTCAATTGTAATGATCATACACTAGCCGCTCCCTTTCATGCCATCCTGTGCCATGGTCCCTCTGACGTTGACGCATTTGCGTCCTTGCATTCCAAATGATGCATGTTTTTCCATATTTTTGAAACGCAACTTCGGCGTTGAACTGCAAATTCTGTTAAATAATGGCCTTGATGTGGGCGTCTTCTTTTGAAGCTGACATGGACAGGACACCTTCCTCTGAACTAATCCTTTTATCTGTTGGGCCCAAGGAAGTAAATCTCACCTGGCGCAAACTAATCACCAGCATAGAGGGGTATCAAATACATCCATGTAGTGCCCTTGATTTTCTCTATCTGGCATAGGCTGCAGAATGCGAGATGCAACAGGCCCACAACGTTATGGAATATGGCAATCATCGCCCAATTGGCTCATTTTTGTCTGCATGCGCCTTTCAGTATGTGTCCATAAACAGTTTCACACCATTTGTAATGGCATGGAAAATAAAGTTTGTGATTGTTCCTGGTGTAATAGTGAATCCAGGTTTGGCTGGGTTTCATCGAGGCTCTGTGGTGCAAATATATATTCACGGAAAAGCAATGAGTGGCTTTGACATGGGTTGCTTAATCTAACCGATGGTGCTTTAGCCTCATCGATTCTGTCTGTAACCCTCTTGGGCAACCAACCAGGCATTTCTTTCCATACTCTTCTTTGTCATACTCATGAATTCATCAATAGTAATTGCTTGGATCTCTCCGCCATCATTCCATGGAAATCATACTTCTCAACTCCACTCTATGGTACTCCATCATCTGCATCTCCAATTGCACTATGTGTCATTTCCTTCCGCTTCACCTTGTCACTGTCATCCATCTCTGGACCTGTGGCACCTAACTCTATAATCTGAATGCGCCATTCCTGGCCATTTCTGCTCACGGGATCTTACACTAAAGTTTGATACCCCTACACCTGGTCCAGCATCTGTAAGATCAGCCCATCTTGGTTTTACTTTAGCAGGAACCCACCCCGAGGAAGCCCCTCTAAATTTGACACATTGGGAGCAATCTAACGAAAAGGATGAAATCCAGTGCCATAGTGTACCACAGATGCCATACTGATGAAGCTTTGACAAAAGAATGGAATGGTTAAAATTGTTGTTGAATTCTTTGCTCCAGTCAAGAAGATGACATCAACATCAGGAGGAGACTTTGTATTCAGCAGCTGTGTCCAGTGGTGACAAACCTTTGTTAAGAGGGTAGTACAAGATTGACCTGATATGAAACCAAGAGGGTAGTACAAGATTGACCTGATATGAAACCATTCAGAGTGGGAAAGCAACCTGGACAGCAATGTACTTTAACATAGTGGATGAAATACCATCAGGTCCAGGTGCCTTCCCATTTTTTAAAGAGATCTGATTATTTCAAAAATCTCATAAGAATCAGTTTTAAGGGGGAAATGACCAGTTTTCAAAATATGGCACCCATAGCTCATAAATACATGAAGGAAAAGATCCAATTTTCTCTGCACTTGCATCCTTGCATCTATTTGGGTAGGAAACGCATTCAACTAATTAGAATTGAAATCCTATTTATTAATTTGGAAAAAACATTGTAAGTCACTATTTTCAGCTTGCATCCATAAATCTGTTAGAGGTAGCTCAGTAAAACTAACACCAATTAAAGCCGACCTTTATAGGACTAATATATACAATCCACTTTTTAGAGTGTATGTTTGTCATTTTCTTACAAAAGCCATGTTTTTGGAAACTGGTCAGCACCCACTTAACTCTAGTTAAAAAGGGGCCATCTTTGTGGCCCTAACACCATGTAATGTTTCTATTAATTCTGGATTATCAGAAATGTTAAAATTTGATGCAAAGAAATCATTGAAAGAGGTTGCAATGACTGCAGGATCTGTAACACAAGAATTGTTGATTTAGAAGGTGGTGGCAGTAGGTTTTGCTTTGGAGACACGGACAAACGACTGAAACTTTTTATCATGATCACAATTATCAGTTGCAATATCAGTAACATGTGAGTGATGCTCCTTTTTCATGAGCACTTTCAAAGTATTTCTTCATTTTTTGTATTTAACCCATATTGAAAAACCATCAGATTTCCTACATTTATTGTGAAGTCTCTTCTTCCTCCTCTTCATCAGTAATCCAAAGTTTTATCTCACATCTTCTAGTTCTTTTAGTAGGAACAAACTTATGAATGAACTCCATATATTTAACTTTAAAGGTACACCAAGCATCATTTCTATTCTTATCATGAAGAAGCTCATACCAGTTGATTGAGTGAAGCTCACTACAAAGACCTAGGCCCAGGGGTGTCGTACCCCCTTAAAGACTTTGGTCGCAAGCTATGTAGCTATTCATGATCATTACAATATTGCTGTATTAAATGTAGAAGAAAGGTAGACTGGTCAACAATAATTCATTGAAACACATTTTAGACCTAGCAAATTCATAAGTTCCTATAAAAATGAATCTTGAGCATTGTCAAGAGTCCAATAAAAATACAAATTTATACGAAAGGGAATGTAATTCAGACCCATTTGTCCTTACTGCGTTTTAAATATTTCAAAATAGTTTTCGAAGCTGAAATTGACGAAGCTTCTCTAGAAACAAACAACGGGCTTCACGCTCATTTTTTTAAATATTTATTTATTTAGAATTCCAAATTGGCTATATAAATCATCAAAATCGCAGAATTTAAGCTGAGGGAAAGGAAGGAGCAAGGCTCTGGAGCTCGCGGAGGAAACCGGTGTGTTGTTGGAGGTTGCAGTAACACACAAGTTGCGAGGGGTTTTCTGTGTATGCGATGCCAATGGAACCTTTGGCTATACAGCGAGCATGGACTCGCGTTGGTCCGTAACACGAGAAAGGATTTCTATCCCGACCTGTACAGGATGTATTAGTGTGCAGTGGCCATTTCTTGTTAAGTAACTTTGATGAAACTGCATGTGAGCATGTACAAATCTCGCTTTCAAAAAACCAACACACTAAAGGAGAATGCGGTTCCAAATGCACTAAAAATGCATTCAAATTCAACCCTTCCCTGCCGATTTTCTCTCACAGTCCACAAGAACCAAGTCCACTGAAGCTGCGACGCCATCACGAGCTCCAGCAACTTTCGCGTCCCTGCTGGCCCTTTCTGATGTTGCAAAGCAGCACCTGGGGCCCTTTCCTGTTGCTCCTGTCATCACAGTCACGACATCTACATGTGCGACTACTACTCAAACCACAACCACTAGTACTACTAGCAACTAAGAGCATTACTACTATAAAGAGTTCTGCATGACTTGCAGTTTATAACTAGTTCTTAACTCTTTCTTTCGCCCCTGCTTTCCGATTCTGTAACCACCACTAAGTTGTATCATTACAGCATGTATATTATGATGTAGAGGAGTCGATCAAGATATCAAATGTAAACAGACCTTTGTTGTGTTTTTTCCGATTCGGAAATAAAACAGTTCCTGAAAAAGTATCTCTTGCTCTAGTCCATTCAACCTCTAGTGGCCGTAAAATGGTTCCCCGGTAGTGACCTCCTTCATCATGGTACCTTTGCATGAATACGAGTATGTGCACATGCAGGTGTCTGAACCTCCGGATATCCCCGCGCCAAGCCCCCCCATCACCACCGGTTTAATACCAATTTCCGGTAGGCAACGTATTTCCGTGGTCACAAAAATGGATGAAAACAAATACGATTGAGTACGTAGTATTGAAATTAAATGTTACACAAAGAGAATAAAGGTTATCCGTTGAAAAGGACGAGGAGATGGATTACCAGTCAAAAATATGCCTACGTGTCCACAATCCTTCTAAGAAACTAAACAAACTAAGCCCCTGCAAACCAAGATCAGACTGTCCTCCTCTACCTTCATGCCAAATATTAGCCCCTATGTCAAGTATAACAAAAACGCATTTCTGTACAGACTGGGCCGGACAGACCGCAAGCAGACAGATCTCATTTTTTAGTAAATAATGTGGTAATTTTTGGGCTCAAAAGGCCATTGAAATACAAAACATTGGTAAAATAAAACCCCACATAAATGCATATGAACCATTTTTTTTTTTCCGGAGGGGGGTGGGGGCAAAATGGAGCCCATATATTTCAGGGGGGCAAGAACATATAAGTTAATTAGTAACGTGATAGCCTAGTTTGTTCATGTCACTGTTTAATTGGCGCTTTTGTGCAAAAAATTCCATGGGTGGGGGGGGGATTCCTCACAGGGGGAAGCTTACCCTCCCTGGTTATGCCACTGAACAATGTTGAACATGCATAACATAATATTTGGGTTGTAACCATGGGCATAGCCAGGATGCACACTACCTGGGGGAGGACCAGGTGGGGTTCCGGGGCCAATAGACATTCTTAAGGCCGCATAACATTTTTTTGAGGTTCTCATAGCCTTACCTCACCCCGTCACTTTTTCGAAGGAGGTCCTAACTTTTTTTTTTTTTTTTTTTTTTTTAATTTTTTAGTTTTCTTAAATTAATATATTTTCAACCTGAAATCTTTGTATGGATGATAGGCCTAATTGTGTGTTATTAGTCAATCACAGTCACTTACTTTCATGTGGATTTAGAGACTCCGGGGGTCAAATTCCTTGTAAACTTTAAAAAAAACTCACATTTTTTTTTCTGATGAGACTGTAGTTTAGTGGTAATAAATCCTGATTATATTCAGTGAAAACGGCAGCAAAAAAGTAGAGAAAAATTGCCCTCCCCCCTCCTCACTTTCAGAGCCACTGCTAACGTGAAACTAAAATAATTCTATGGGCCTACCAAAATAGGCTGATTTTAACATGCTTTTTGCAAGACCGGGGCCCAAAGCCTCTGCTGGCTACAGCAATGCTAGTTTGTGTTGCGGGTCAGAACCCTATCTGGCTATACTACCTAAACTTAATAATATATAGTTGAATCTTAATTAATTAAGGCGTAAAGGTGGAATGTTGGCCTATCGAATAGTCCTAAGTATTATTCCTAGTAGGTCTTTTTATAGCACATGATCGGGAGACTCAATTAATCCACTCGGCAGTGTTCTGGTGTTGACCCTTTTTGAATCTGTATAGCCATAGGCCCCTATATATAATAGGCTTCACACAATTTCTCGTGGTACGGGCTTCGAATCTTTTGGCATCTTGCCTCCAACGGTCGGTGTATTCGTGCCACCCAAAGTAGAGGGCTACGGGGTGCAAAATCGCCAGCTGAAAGGGTTCTGTTGTTGTTAGGCCAGCCCGACCCGTAACCGTCTGCGTCTGCCTCTTGCCACTTCGGGGATCATCCACAGCATACACAGTTCCAGTCTGAATGAATGGCCATTACCTGGCATGGCCCCAGTCACACACCTGTAATAAATGAAAAACAACTACGATAACAAGCGATGCCAAATGAATCATGAACGACACGGAATACAAGAAAACATGCGAGGATGTTGCACTTAATCGAGGGCGGACTGTACGTAACTAAGCCTATAACTCACTATTTCCGTAACAATGTCCGAGCCATGGTTTCTTTTGTTTTTAAAGCCTAGCCTCCATGCTTATTTTTCAGAAAAAAAACCTGAACTCACCAATCCGAAATTGGTTTTTCCAACCGATTTTCATCATTGGAATAGCTGCCGCCCCGTCATATTCTTTCTGTCCCTTCCGCTCCGACGGGTTTCAATACAGGCCAACTGTCGGCAGCTAACGGTGCAGGTTCCCCTGTAGGCCCATCACCTTCGCTGGTTTCCTCGCCGGGAAATACCCGGCTACTTCGCTCTCCTCCTGATGATGAATATTCTAATTCTTCATCTTCATCTTGGACGCGGGCTTGGACTTTCACTCATTTTGGTTGAAATGAAAGACCTACAAAGCTGATTTCAACCAGTTGGTGTGTGTTTATATACAGGATCTATTGACTCGGAAGCGCGGAAGTCCTTTTGTGTTGCCTCTAATTACATCACACGCATGTGCCGCAATTTAAGAAGTGCATTTTGTTTTATTGGGGGAGTCTATGAAAATAATATTTCCAGTGTAATTGTGACTACATGTAAGCAGTTTTGGAAATAAAACTTACGTTTCTCGTTTTATTTATATCAAACGCTTTCTATTGATATATAATCAAATTTCTGGTGTGCGGACTTTAAGAAGGGTGACTCAGAGCACATGTTTCCTACCCTGTATCCCTGTTAGAAAGCTAAGTGCCATTTCAGATTTATTAAAATTTGACTTCCATCTTTTCAACTAATTTCAACAGGTTATACGTTGACTAACACACCACAAATTCTTTACAACATCATTATAGACCATATTTAAAGCGCGCCACTGGCTTAATATAATTAACCTTGGTGGGTCATTTGTATAGCGCTCATAACCAAAGCACAGAAAGCTTGCACTGATCAAATTAAATATTCCATTACATTTCATTCCCGTTTTGCTCATAAGAATTTCAATAGACACTTATTACAATTTGTGTTGAATAGATCATATTTAGGTCCATATTAATCGAAATGTCAGTGGTTTAGAGTTCTGACAATCGTCTTAATGGCTCTTGACTGTGCTATGTACAAGGCAACCACACTTCTTCAAAAAATTCCCATCCCTTACATCATTCCATTATAAAACCGTTTGCTATTTCGATCGATCTTGTTTTACAGTCAATTCACATGGACTTGTTGCGCAACCCTCGTGTCACGGCGCATCGGATGTCCACTGATGGAACTGGCCGACCCGTGCAGTAATTGGTAGGAATAGATCACACGACACAATGCATTATGCATGTGCAGGGTGGTGTGACGTAGTAATTAGCACGACGTGCCTCCGTTTTTTTTGTGGTTTGAGGCTTCTTTTGCCGATGTGTAGGCAATGGAGTAGCGTGCCCCGGCGGCAACCTAGACTCCTTTATAAATATTGTTGAGTGTCCGGTTAAAGTGTGTTCGATGCTAACAGGAATTCTTAATCACGTCGGTGGAACAAATGGGTGGCTGTTCTTACCTATCATTACACTCTCGTTTGAGCACTTCAAATTTTGGGCAGAGTGTTTCGATGAACCATGAAGATTCATCCTTCACTTTTCATTACCCTGTACCCGTCTGCTTGCACACGCTGATCTAGTACAGTATTCTCATTTTGGTCACTTCTCCGCAAAGGCCCCATTCTGCTCGTTTTCACATTCCGTGGCCTCAGCTTGATGAACTTGTTCTCTAATTCTTGACTTGCAGGGTGATCGGGTCCAAAAAAAAAAAAAAAAAGTGAAATGCTTGAATACTACATCAAGTGGTTTAGAGGCACCATTTGGTTGTTTCAAGTACGCTTTGACACAGCTCTTTTCTGGTAATGGGTTGGCATCGATTCGTAGAATTTACATATGGGCGTCGATTTTTCCTCGGTCATCTCTTTGCGCCTGGGTTTCAGTTTTGATAGCCTTACATAATTCTCTTCTGTTATACCTAAGACTTTAAACTGGCATATCGCTGCAAACGCTTCACCTTAAGTTCTTCAAGATGGCGCATAAATCCTTTTTTCCCTGTTTTCTGAGCTGCTTCTTGACAATTTTGGTTAGCTCCGCTCCTCTAGGGATCTTCCTCTTTCCTGTGCCTTAAAGGCCACACCTTTTCAGTGCCGATTTTGGTGGGTGAATCTGTGTTCAGCATGTCCTCCAACATATCTACATATGTATTAGGATCATTATGGTAAGAATATTCTTGTTTGTTCCCCTCCTTTTCTCTTCTGGCTTAAGTCAGACCTGCTGGGTGGTTCAGGTAGGGGGGGTGTGATATTCCAACTTGTGTGATCGAATGCTGAATATGTATCTGACCCTGCTACAGATCTCATCATTAAAAAAATAAAGTAGACTAACCCCCCTGTACATGCCCCCTGAAGATTGGTAACAAGTTAGCTAAATTCGGCGACTTTGCACTTTGCTTTATAGGTGTTCTCATCAGAACTGAATGAAATTTTGAATGCAAGTCTTTTTTAATGTACTCGTTTTGTACGCCGTGGCAGGCTACAGTGGGTAAGGTGGAAATTGCCCCTAACTTTGGACCTTGCCAACCCCCCCCCCCCCCAGCTTCTCCCCCAGAAAAAGCAAATGCCCCAAAATTAACAAAATTTGCCAGGTTTGGAAAGAATTTTTCGAAATGACTTTTTTTTTTTTTTGCAAATATTTTCATGATTTTCCCACCTTAAAATCCCCCCAATAAAAAAAAAGTTGCCCTTACTTTCCCCCCGGGGCCCTCCCCCAAAAAAACATTTTTATTTTTTCTAAGTTGTGTTTTTGCAGATGTAAATTATTTCAATAAATATGTTGACAACCTGTAACTGTATAAAAATGCTAAATAATCTTGATGAAAGCATCACTCTTTGTTCCATCTTCATCCATCGTCATTGCGGCATATGAATTTCCCAGAGCGTCTATATCTTTTCAACAAATCTGAAATATCACTGGATTTTTGGGAGTGAAAGAACTTAAGCGGCTTGTTTTGTGTCCATTGATGTCTTTCAGTATACTTATAACCTCTTCATCTCAGTTACTCTATTTCTATCCTAACAACTGCAAGATTGGCAATTTCTTGTTTTCCAGTTAGTAGCTTCTTAGTTCTTGTTTTGCATTCCATTAACTGATTATATCTGGCATCTTTGTCTTGACTATATTTGTGTAATCTCTGAAAGTCTCTACGAGATCAGCAGACGTTAGCCGAACTTGAGCTGAAGATTCACAGGCCAGCTGCTTTGAATACGTGGATTTAATAAGGAAAAGGGGGGCCCTGTCAGCAGCTTAAGGTGGTGGCCCCTTTAGATCGGCAAATTGACGGCATGTCCGCACTTTAGTGTGTGATTAGTGTTTGTCTGAGGGCCCCCTGAGAGCCATATTTTAGGGGGTGCCCTGTCAGCAGCTGCTGACACGGCAGACCTCTTCGAATCCGCCACTGGCTTTGATCCTTCTCCACGAAAGCCGCGTGAGTTACAATCCAAAAACCACCGCACGAAAACGTTCAGCTGCCAGATTGTAACTTTGTCATATTTGTGTTTACAATGAACTTTTTTTTTTACACCAAACTGACCTATAAATGTCAAAATTGCCCAAAATCACACACCCACCTATCTCTTTCCCCAGCTCTCACCTTCTTCTCCCTCCCAACACCCCACCTGTCCCCCCTCCTCCCGCCAACCACACCGGCCATCTGTCTCCTGCACTCCTCCCCACACCCACTTCCCCTCCCCAC
>JAMKCH010020104.1:0-21726 GCA_023653785.1 Ophioderma brevispina | reverse complement strand
GCGGTTAGTGAGCTCTCGGTTCGGTCGCCTCTCGGGGCTCGACTCGTGTTCCCTGCAGAGCTGACCTCTGGGTTCTCCCTCATGGTAGACTTCTCGGTGGTTTACCCTCTTTGTCTACCTTTCGGGCTAGGATTGACTCTGCCCGACTGGAAGTGCTAGTTATCATTAATCTAGCCTTTGCTGCTCTTCGGTTGCCCGGTTCTGGGTGGCCGCGCTCCCGGGATTAGCGGAGGTCTGCCACGTTCTTTCCTCGGTGGTTCTGTCGACTTCCGAGTTGAGGCCTGAATTGTCCCCTCCTATCCCGCCTTTGTCAGCCGTGGGGTTGGACTTTTCACTTATTTTGAGGCTTTGTTGGCTGTCTCCGATCGCCGTTTCTGATTTTTCGGTCGACTAGCTTCAGCTACCACACCTATTTTGTTCGGTTTTCGCCTTCGTGACGTTGGTTCGTTCCTTGGACTCCTGCAAGGCGTCGTTCTGATCCGAAAGCTAGTTCCCCTCTGGGAATCTGAGTTCTATCGGCGAGTTTCTTGGCGAAGCCCCCAATCCTCCTTTGGGTTGCTGCGTCGCTCTAGCCCTCGCCTTTATTAGTCTTTCGGGTCCCTTTCCCGGCTGGATTAGCTCGGATATTTCCTTCAACTCCTTGTAGCTTTTTCTCCCGGATCAAGGTCGGACTTATCTCTCAGCCCTCCACAGGGGCTGGACCTTTAGCCTTCTTCAGGTCCTCGTCCACCATTTATCTCCCCCGGGCCTCTTTCCGTGGGGTTCTTCTTTGTTTCTGAGCGGACCCTCTCTCTAGGGGCCCGCTCCTCCATTTTTTTTGGGTTAGGCTTCTTTGCCCGTGCGTCTTTACGCGGGTCCGCCTGCGCTTTCTCTGTTTCCCTCCCGGATCCTCATTTGTTCGCCAGGCTGTGAGGCCTTGTTCTCCGCTTTGCCGCGGGGTGCTGTCGGGCTCTTTGGCCAGGCTACGTCGCAGCTCCAGTCTCTGCGGGCTCTTCCTCTCGCCTATCCCTTAGGCTTGGTTTTCCTCTGTGGGATTCGCAGCTCTGGCTCTCCTCAAAAAACTTTGGCCCATGTCTTTTAATCACATTATAAAGTCTAAGGTCCTTTTACTCACCCCTGGTGTACTTCCACTTCCTAGGTGAGTTATTGGCTTCCTGCCTTTTAGGAATCTAGAGTCCAGTGTTTTTCGGCTCTGGCGTTTTTGGTCTACCTTTGACTGCCATCCTATGGCTGCTCTCCGAAATATCATGTTCCACCTCCCGACTGAGTGTGCAGTCTGGTGTTGATTGAAATTTATGCATTCAACGGGTTAATGGCATATATTTCAGTCACACATTTGTGTAATGGAATCCGCTCAGTGTATTGATTTAGTTAAAAACACATTAAGTTTTTAAAACTATAACTGAGGCCTGTTGTCCTTTCCAATGTTTGACCTTCCCGCTTCCAGGCCCACCCCACAACATGATATGTGCATGCGTCCCTGTGGGCTCTGAGCCAAAACGGAATTGGGGAAGAGTCATTTACCCGGACAGGGTTTGGACCTTGGGTCAACGGTTTTTTTTTTGGAAGGAAAAACCCCGTTTTCTCTTTTTTTATTGGTGCTAAAATAGGTATTTTTGGGGCATTCCACTTCTCAAAGGGAATGAATATATTTCAGTCAACATTGGTGTAACGGAAATCAGATCAGTGTAAGGATTTAGTTAAAAACACAGTATGTTTTATAAATCATAAAACTGAGGCCTGATTTCCTTTCCATGTTGACTTTCCCGCTTCCAGGCCACCCCACAAAATGATATGTGCATGGCGTCCGTTTTTGGCGGGGGGGGCTATGAGCCATAAAAGGAATTGGGGGAAGGGTAATGGCCCGACAGGGTGTGACCTGGGGGCACTGGTTGAGACCGTTTTTCTCTTTTTTATGGGTGCTAAAATAGGTTATTGGGGCATTCCACTTCTCAGCGGGAAATGCATCTATTTCAGTCAACTTGGAAAGGAAATCAGGACCTCCCAGTTATTTGATTTATAAAACATAATGTGTTTTTAAACTATTTTGTTATGCTTTGAACATATGGGGCTGATATTTGGTATGAAGATAGGGGAGGACGGTCTGATGTTTTGTTATCAGAGTTTCAGAGTGACCCAAATGGTCAAAGGTCATCTAGAGGTCAATTTGGGTCAATTTGCCTTAGAAATGCCCTATCTGTCTGTCTATACAATTTGTTTGCTTTTGACATAATGGGCTGATATTTTTGTCAGGAAGATAGAGAGGACAGTCTGACGCTGGTTTGTCAGGGTTTCAGAGTGACCAAAAGTCAAGGGCTCGAGAGGTCAATTTCCGTAGAAATGCCTATGACCACCAAATTTGGTCAAAAGGACCACTGAACCGAGCACAGAACAATCAGAAGGTCAAAGGTCACACACATAGGTCAAGGTCCCACTAGGGGAAAGTCACTAGTTTAATCATAAAATGACCCCTTTCTGTACCTTCAATTGAAATTTGCCAATTAGAATTTCAAAAATGTGTGACTCATTTTTGGGGTAGAAATTTGCCAAAATGTTTGAGCTCATTCTCCATGCATAATAATGCATGCCTAGTGTATGAAACCATTTAGTGTTTCAAAATCTGTAGTGAATAGTAAAGTAATTGTTTTAAATTGCTCCTCTATTAATTGTTTATATCTAGTATCACCATTTTACATTTTTCTTCATGCCAAGGCAGCACCAAACCCCCATGAAGTTGTTGATGATGTGATTTATGCTAATGTCAACAAGCCATTGCATCAGCTGAGCATGCAGCATCTGAACAAAGCTGATACAGACTCCCTGCTTCCATGTGCAAACTAGTCACTCCACCAAGAAAACCCAAGCGTCGACCAAGATCTTTGGTTCCAATTACAGTTTGTCTGATGCAGGTCAGCGAACGCCACCCCAGTTCCCCGATCTGTTTCTATAGAGGTACTTCACTGTGGATGAACTACGAGACGTCAAGATCAAGATGATGATGATAATTAAAGATGAGCACAAAACGATGCAGGACAAAATTTTCCATGTCAACAATAATATGACCCACCATGAGCACTCATCAAAATGGCCTGCCTGTAAGTCAGCATGTGAATCAACAACAGCGGGATGACATTAGAGACTATAGTCCAGAGACGGGTCATGGAGGTTAGATCTAATGTCGGAAGTCTATAAAATGTTGATCTCGGGCAATGAACAAGAGGAGGAGGAAGAAGTGCATCAGAAAGTGAGGTCCCAACACCAGAAAGCTCTGACATAGAGGACTTATTCCCTGATGATGACGGCAAACAAAGAATATCTCGCATCAATCTGCGTCAAGCAGTTATGACGTCTCCGGCCTCTGAAGCGGAAAGACCGCCCTCTGCATATGAATCGCAGCAAGAGACCGGTAGAGAGAGTGTGTTATCTGGTAAATCAGCAACTGATACAGATAGAGGGAGTGCCGTTCCCGTGGAAATGAGGGATGCTCAGGAATACCAACCAGGCGACAAGTTCCAAGTTCATCTCTCGAAGATGAGTGGCAGTCTTGGTATCAGTGTAACGGTAAGATTGGTGTAATATTTTCGCCTTGCCCCTGAGCTTGCTCAGAGCAAGACTAAGGAATCACTATTTCTGTATGTGTATGTATGTCCGGTTACAGTTTTGTAGTATGTATGTATGTCAGGTTAAAGTTGTGTAATTTGTTTCTCCTGCCCAAATGCCTGGGCCAATTGCAGCCAAACTTTATCAGAAGAACCACTGGCCCAAGGTTCATATGTGGTGTGCTCAAATTGGGGTGAGAGGTTATGTGGGCCGATTAAAGGGATATTCTTTTTCTGCCACAAATCAAATGCTACGATCCCCAAACTTGGGTCAGTATAAGCTGACCCAAGTCCCATATGCGATGTACTCCAATTGGGGTGCAAGGTCATGTGAACCAATTAAAGGGGCATTCTTTGAAAATCTACCAATTCATTTTTCTGCCACAAATCCAATGTAACAATCATCAAACTTGGTCACTATATGCATTGACCCAAGCCCAATATGAGGTGTACACAGATTGGGGTCAAAGGTTATGTGGGTGGATTAAAGGGGCATTCTGTCATCCTCACATTCTGAAGTGTAACCTGTGCAAATGTTACACATTTTTGAATCGCAATAAGGGGCAAGACGTGTGGTTCAAGAACCACCTTGTTCTTATACAGCCAGATTCTTATTTGCAGAGTGGCCACCTAGCTTGTGTACTTTGTAAGCCCTTAGCTGTAAGAACTGCATCGATAATGTATCAAGGGTGAGTAGAGCTAAGAGTACACATGGAGTACGCTTAAGCTCTGGGATACAATGTGAGTAAGGATCTGGCATACTTATGGAATCATGTCATATATACATCTGTTCTGTAGTGTTTATGATTTAGAATGTACAATTGCTGACTTAATTTTGTTCCTGACTGTAGTAAGCTAATAAGTATGTGTGTGTTTTTTGATACTCAGGGTGGCGTAAACACCAGTGTGAAGCATGGCGGCATCTATATCAAGTCGATGGTGCCTACAGGGGCAGCAGCCAGAGACGGCAGGATACAGACAGGTAAACATCAGATAGGAAGGCCAACCTATTGTGATTTAGCATAGTCCAATTGAGGCAAATTTAGTTTTTTGTATCGTCTGCGAAGCAAGCGTCATGTAGGGATTGCTTTGGTATTGTATTCTGACTGTGTGTGTGTGTGTCTGTGGTAAAAATGTTGTCCAAATGTTAATCCTAAACATAATTGCCCACAGTTTCCACATATGTGCGCACATTTTCATGACACTTGGATACAATAGAGCTTGGGTTGTGTCCCACGTATTGGTGACCTCATTTGATCTCGGCGACCTCATGTGACCTTTCCCCCTTTCACAAACCACGATGGCAGACAATACATGTGTTCAGTAAATGCTGTTAGACAAGGGTCAAACCTCGCCTTTGTTTTATTTAGAGGTCCATGGCCCGATATATAGCCTTATCAGTAGGACCGTAGATTTTACCAGAAGTTATCAAAATATTGATGTCTGAAGAAAGCATACTAGTTTTCCTTATTTAACCTGTGAAATATTATGGCTAAAAGATGTTTGGTTTGGATGTTATGAGTGAAAAAGTGACCCAATTTGCTTGACCAATGTTAATTTTACACAGTACTTTTGTGGGCTTAGAAAATTATGTTGTAGCTGTCATATCAAAATGGAGAGAAATGCTAGTGTGAAACATTACAGATGGGGTATTGGGGTGAAGGTCATTAAATCACGATGAAAATGTATAATTAAATTAATAAGAAGAACACGGTACCATTTGATGATATCTAGCAATGTTTCTCTCATTTATTACACAGGTGATCGTGTCCTTGAAGTCAATGGAGAGCCCCTTACAGAAGTCACTCACAAACAAGCAGTAGAAACACTGCGTCGTGCACCAGAACATAGCACACTGATCATAGAACGAGGAGTTCCCCTGCCTAAAACCAACACGCTTCCCCCTACCCCTGCCTCTTCACCGCTGGTTGGTATTGGTGAAAATGGAGAACCTGTTATCTTGGCTAGTCACCAGGATATGCAGCAGAGTGCAGCACCAGAACATAGTGAAGCTGTGACTAGCCCTGGTAGGTTGAGTTATTTATGGCACTCATAACCATGTTGTGGAGGGCCTATATGATCATGCAGATGGATGGATGTTCACTGCATAGAATTAGAGGGTGTTTTGAGTCAATCCCACAATGCACCAGTTTTGGGAAATTTCACCTCAATAGGGTCATGTGATCACATAATAATCCTATTCATAACACATAAAAACCCTGACTTTAACGCTTATTTTAGCCCACAAAGCGTTAGTACTTAGGGAATTTTTTGCCTGAGTATGAACTGTCTTGTAGTTCTTAAACTTTGGAACACTTTTTTATCCCTAAGTACTGCATGTGTTTATTTCAGTTTGTAAGTGACGTACAGTAATAGACACTTGCTATGCCTCATGGATTGATTCAGACACCCTCTGGCATAGCAACATTCATTACTCCACTCTACAGACTAAACTGATTATACTTTGTCTCATCTGAAGTATGCGTATCAATTCACGATTACCAGTGCCGCCTTTCAGTTGCACTGCACCTGTGCTTTACCGACCCCCACACGCGTGAACGTCGGTTCAATTTTACCCGCGTCCGCTATTTCATACTTCGAGCTGGCAGAGTATAGTCCATTGAATTCTGGCACAGTGATATAACTGGATCAGGTCATATGCTATATCTTTTTTTGGGACGGTTATAAACCCTAATTATCGTATTTGCATATTTATGAGAAAAATTCAACGATAAAATAAAAAATCCACTCTCCAGAACTAAACCGATATTCATGAACTTCTTATATGGCGACGGTGATAGAACATGAGGGCATGTGCTGTATACTTTTAACAGGGTATGAATAGTTAATGAGTTTTATTTGTGTATTTTCCCGATAAATCATTAATCCACTCACAGACTAACGAATAGTCAAGAATTATCTAAATGTGGCACAGGATAGAACCTGTAGGTCATGTACTTTATCCTTTTGACAGTTATGAATATAATGAGCTCATCTGCATAGTTTCAAGAAAATTGATTAAACCAAAGGTTGTGGGGGCCATCCTAATTACACACTGCATAATTCTTGTTCATAGAATAAAAGTGCTACCAGTAAATTACAAGATAGTACTAACGTACATGTGCTGGCGTGTTTTGTTTAGTAGATAAGATGCTTGCCACTGTTGCAAAGGTCACCGGTTCAAATCCATTGTACAATGACTTTGCGGGTTTAATGTTTCTGCACTGTTCCAGATAGTTAAATAGCTATATATTCCAATCTCTGCATGGGTCATTTGGATGGAGAAAGGATCTACAAGATCACCTCATCCTGTGGAAGGGACATAAAGCATTGATCCCATGTATGGAGATTAATACCTTTACATGTAAATTGCAGTCATTATTAAAAAAGAGTAGGGAGTGTTGTAATATGATCATCTACATTTTATTACCATTTGTTACGTTTACTACAGAGAGGCGACGACAACAACAGTACTACTCAGCAACAGACCAAGTCAACCCACATCCCTGGTCACAGCAGTGAAAGGCCATCAACCTCACCAACAATCCCTGAAATAATACTCCCTCCAGTACCACCTCCAATGTTGTTCTCTCCAAGACTGTGTCCGATGAGGCATCACCAGTGACGACTCCAACATCCCCTCACCAATGACGACATCCGACCTCCCTTCACCAGTGACGACATCCAACATTCCGTCACCAGTGAACGACATCCAACATCCCCTCAACAGTGGCATCATCCAACATTTCCCCTCTCCAATGAAGCATCCCATTTTTTATTTTATGTGATTACATTTTTTTTTATTTTCAGCCTCAACATCCAATGCCACATCACAGTGACAACCACCAACGTGCCTTCACCTGCCACTGTTGTGTCACCTTCGTTCACTCAACAGTGTCAGAGCTACAGAGGATTCACAATTTTTAGAAAAGGTCAGTTAACCTGTGACGAAACAAGCACTTCCAAAAAACGTCATTGGACACATGGGCCAGAGCCGAAAGAGAGGCGTGTTTCCGAAAATCTCGACAGCGTCCCAGCAGTCTTTGCCTCTTCCTAGTGACGCCAATTTCAGCGACTCTGATGCGATGTACCGTACCGACGATTACTTCCGTTCACTCCGACAACCAAACCCTACCATTGAAGCATTGCAAGAGGAATATGAAGACGCGGGTCGGTTGCATCGGTACCTCAAAGTGAGCATGATTCTCACGATCCGGCAAGTGAAGTCGACGTTCTGAGTCCCCTGACTTTAGTGAGGAGGCAGATGAGGTAGAGGATGAAGAAGAAGAAGAAGACGATGAAGATGACGATGATGACCGAAGATTAGGGGATTCAGAAATAATGATATGTTGACCCGGGTTTAGATCGCCTCGCTGCTCTTAGCACAAGAGAGGCCGACTCCCTCACACCAACATCGCATCTGTTTTGGACACAGGCACACCAACTCGAGGGGTATTGGTATGAGAATGACGCCAAACAGAAGTTATATGGAAGGACGGCCATCTCCTCTACATGAATTTTTCAGCATCAGAATCGTGGTTGGACTCTCCTCCAAATTCACCTCCTCCTCCACCTCCAGGAATCAACTCATCTTCTCCTCCACAATCGAATCCACCATAGCCCCATCACAGCCACCACCGCAACTTTCCCCTACTATCATTAACCATCCGTTGTACCAAGTGAACACCCAATACTTGGAATGCCTGCAATCTCCAATTCAAAGAGCTCCAAGTGCCCGTCACCTTACCATTTGGTAATCAAAAACCAACCCCATCCCTGACAAGACAATCGCCTTTCAACTAAATCGTGCTGATATCCAATCCCCTGACCCGTGATTGTAGACCCGGACTACATGGGTTCCAGGACTGCGAGTACAGGCAAATCATCTCCTTTACCAAGTTTTGGAAGTGGTTGATGAAAGTCTTCCAGATTTTGGAGGTACCCTCAGCAGTATGGGTGCTCTAACACCTTTCCCAGACAGATTTTCTACCCTGGGTTTTGACAGTGATATGAGCTGCCAGATTTGCCATATGTTATCATGGTAGAGATAGCATATTTTTATGTTAATTGTATGATAGAACTCAACTTGACATCATAGCAGTTGCGTTATTTTTAGGTATTGATTGAAAGTTTGTTTTTTAATTTTCCTTTTTTCAATTTATTTAATGGTGTGAAACCCTATGGTGGTATGGATTACACATATATAGAAGCACTCTTTTGATTAGTTACTCAGGGGCTATCTCATGTTGTGGCCTGTATGAGCCAATCAGATAAATTGTATCAGGTGGTAGTTGCCCAGGGGGTTAAGCAGGTTGACACAACAATTTGACAAAAATAAGTAGGGTCATGCAAAAGTGTCACCTCCACCAAAAAAAAACAAAATCGTGGTTAGAATTTGCCATGAAAAAGTGTGCCCAAAAAAGGTTAGTTTGATTAAATTATAGCCCCCTCTATTGGACAAATCATAATTAGAGATCTTTGTAAACTAATTGTGAGGCAAATTTGGGGGTGCTCGAAGGTGAAATTCCATAAAATTTGCACAGTATGTATGTGGTAGTGCAATAAATGAGCCCGAATCAGGTGTCAAAAGCTAAGTGCCTATGATGGTATTTGTTTTATTCTGGTATTTTTGTCATTATTAATGAGACTTTCAAAACAGTTGTGCACCTGACTTGAAGAATGAGTTAAAATTCAATTGATGATTAGACCTAAAATTTATTCCCAGGCCCATTATACACTTTATGTACTCCTTTTTGAGGAAACAAAAAAGGAAAACCCATTCTTGAGGTGGCAGGCTCTTGAAGTTGGGAAGGGCAGGGCGGAGCAATTTTTTCTTTTGTAAGACACTGATGCAGGTATATAACCCATTATTTGCAAGTCAAGCTGCTTGAGACCATTTTAGCACTAGTTACTTTGATTCATGATCAAATTGGTAAGACAGTGCCAAATGATGGCATTTTCATCTAACTAATTTCCATTTTCAATGAATAACAAATTTGTAGTAACCCAAAATTCAAGTAGGTATTCATTTGTCATGAAAAAATTGTTACTTTCAAATGTTTGGGGATAAGTCAGCCCTGTTTTGTCCATTTTGTCACTTTAGCAATTAAGGTCCATGGCCCGATCCGAATAGCCGCCTTCGTCCCCAGGGATTTCAATTTTACCGGAATGGTCAAAATTTTGGTATCTGAAGAAAGCTATTTTCTCATTTACCCTGTGAAATTTTAGGGCTAAAAGATGTTTGGTTTGGAAGTTATAAACGAAAATGTTCTCCTATTGGTCGAGCCCAATATTACTTACACAGTATCTATGGGGCTTACAAATCATGTTTTTAGCCCTCACATCAAAAGGGATTGAAAAAATATCAGCGCGTAACTTTACAGATGGGGTTTTTGGGGTTGTAGTCCATTATAATCAAATAAAAACTTCAGATACTTAAATTGGGCCACATCCCCCTTTAATTGATTTTTTTCTCAGAAGAAACTACTTTGAAGTTCAGCTAACAAAGGGGTGTAGGCCTGGGTTCAGCATCCAGGGCGGCAGTGGACTTCACAACGATCCCAAACTATGCCTTATTAGAATCAAGAAGTCTTCCCGGATCACAGCATCTCGCAGTGAGAGGAGATGGGGGAGGAAGAGAGGGCGACATTTACTAGCAGTTACGCTATCCCAGTTGCATATTTAATCAGAGTAAGATTTTAACATTTTTCGTGGAGATTTAATTCATTTTTATATTTGATAAAAATACATTATTGGAATTCCAGGAAATATATTACATACATGTTCTGATTAATAATTTGTTGGACAGGAATGAACACAAACGCGCATGGGCTGTTTAAACCAAGAGGAACATTGCACCTCATTTGTGATGCATAATTGGTTCAAGTGATGCCAAAACCTCCGCATAGCTTGTTGTGGCCTTAGTGACATAGAGTATCTCATGTCCATAGTAGTAATTTTTAATCTCACTTGAACAGTAATTGATAAGAATCATCTTTGTTAGGGTGTGATTATTATATAGAACTACCCAATTTTGATTGCAAGGGACATTCTAAAGGTTCTCACAAATGTGCCCAACGTATGTGACATTGTATTCAGATGTAGATACAGATTACAGGTCAAGATTCTTTATTTCATTACAAATTATACAAATGGATAAAAAAAATTCAAGCAGTGTTATGGGTACACACCAACCATTGCACACGTCATATACATGTAAAAATTGTAAGTCAGAATAATGGGCTATAACTCGAGTAACCTTAGTTTGGAAAAAAATAGGATTATATGAGTACAAGAGTACGTAGAATTGCTTTACAACATATCAAAATTTGATAACATTACTTAGACTTTTTAAGATTATTTACTATGATTTTATAGATGCCGTATTTTTATAGATGCCGTTTTTCTTTGTATTTCCAATTAATTAAACCACTTTGAAACTTAAATAATACTCACTAAAATTCGTGGGATTCCTAGGGATATGGAAATTCCTTGACCAAAATTTAAAAATCATCAAAGGCAGTCCATAAATTAAATCAAATTTTACAAGTCAATTATTTCAAATACTAATTACTATTCCTTATTTACTTTTTGGTTTTTCCTTGTTTTTGTACATCATCCGCTTAATTTACGTAACTTCCAGTGCATAAATTACATACCATTACTCCGTTTAACATTTAATAATACTAATTCAAATTTTAAATCGGTTACACCGTGCTGCGCCAACATTTGGCCTATTATTAACCTTCTATTAGGCCCCAGTTCGTTGGCTATTCTGCTGCACGCTTCCCGATCTAGACAGAAACTTCGCCATCTCAATGTATGTTTTATAACCCTGATATTCTACACATATTTGGCCAATCACTTACCTGTAACCCCCCGGTCCTGTCTGTTTTTTTGTCCTGTATTGTTTTGTTTTTTGTCCCGCCTTTGATGGCACACAATAAGTTCCACTTTCTACGGGGTGGGGTCAGGTGGGCGGTTAGAGTTCATTTGTCGTTAATGATATGGCCTCTCCCACACAAATCTTCCCCATACTCATTATTATTAGTTTCAACATGGTTATTATATCTTTCTATCATCGTTTGTGTTTAAATGACCAAATCTTAACTGTAATACAACTCACGTAATAACGATATATAATTATTATAGATTTTAAATTTGGATGCTTATTGTATTCATGATAGTATACGCATATACACTGTATATCTCCATTTGTTTAAACCCCCTATATTTCGATAACGTTATTGTATTGTCATTACTGTATAATCATGGAAGATGAGTGTGAATAAAATAATGTTCTACTTCTAACTGGGTTCACTTTTCCGAACTTTTGCCTTTATGTTTATATGCCGATCACACTTGATTTTATTCACATTTCGATATTTTCTTTTCAAAACATTGTCGTATGCATTCACTCCTACTTGGGGGCTAAAAAAATTTGGTCACAAAATCCAGACTTACTAAGAATATCTACAATTTATACACAAAAAAGTACTCACAGGAGTCATATCAACCTTGGACGTAGAAGCCTGTGGGTCCCACTCTAATGGTTGGTGTTACCCTATGTAGTGATCTCCATGTTTTTCTTTATTACCTCGGAAACTGTTGGTAGTTTTTGAGAGGAGCACACCCAAAGAAGTGAGCTGTTTACTGTGTGCAGGCCAATGAATAGACCTAGAAACACTGACTCGAGTGAGTATTAACATCTTATTAAACTAATACAATCATTGGATTTATAATGTGCTTTTGTTACTAATTTTACAAAGTCGCGCTAGCCTTTATTATTATTATTACAGTTGACCATTAATTACGGAACACTGCCATCAGGAATCGTCATCATTCATATCACTTCAGACCACCTAGTGCACTCCCTATCAGCACTATAATGAATTCCCCCTAATAGCTCCCCATTTCAACCCTGAATGGAGCAAAACGCAAGCAAGGTAGAGTGCCTTGCCCAAGTGCACAACTGTTGGCCGCCGTGACCCAACCCACAACCTTTCAGATCACGCGTCTGTCCGCATACCCACTGGACCTACTAATGTTATGATGTGGGTGATATGCTACTCTAGATTTCTTGTAGAATGCTGCTTGATCAGTTTCTTCTTACCATAGTTCAAGAATGAGAGTGTAAGATTTTCCCTATTTTTTGTGTCGTCTGCATTTATTCCATTGGTGTAATTTTATGTGGCAAAGCTCTTCTTTCATATTATCTACAGCAGGGGGGGGGGGGGAGGAAAAAGCGATGGAGCGTATGAAATACCAAGAAATGCGACCAACTTACATCTCCTAAGCCAGCCTGACTCCTCGTAGTCCACACAGTAAGGAGGCACCTGCCACGCGCTTTACCACACACCCTTCACTCCTGAAGTGGCCTCACCACTCAAACAGAAGAAGTGACAGAGGAGGAGCTGAGCTGGCCTCCTTCATCCCCTGATTGTCTACCGCAGTTTGGAAGTTTTCCTTGGTCCTAGGAATTCGGCCTATACCGTGAGGTCAGCAATAATCAACCACGTTCTGATGTGTCGTTGGCGTCAATCCCACTGTCAATGAACGGATGGAGTAAGTCGGAGGAATGCCAAGAAATACAAATTTTAATCTTGGTTTAATCTTAAATGGTTTAATTCTTGGCAAACAATATAATAAATATACCCCTTTTGTTTATCCCGACCCCAGCCAAAACTGTATTGGGGCATATGAGATTGAACCTTCCAATAAGTCCAATTTTTTTTGTTCTCCATTTTATAACAGAATATATGGATGTCACCCTTAAGAACCGCACGTGATGGTTTTGGTTTTACGGTTGCCGGAGGTGCAAACTCGGAGGGTTGCTATTTAAGATGTCTTCATTGACCCACTCCTCTCTGCATGGTAATCAAGAAATGAGACACGCTGCTTATGGTAAGTAGAAATACTTTGGTTCAAAATTTTTACTTCTCCCAAAATGTAACTTATTTTTTCAACAGGAGGGGTATTGTGGAGTCAGGAGTAGAACACTACACAAACATGACAGAAAAAGAAAGCTGTTAGGTTTGAGAAGAACGTTTCATGGCCCACCTGAGTCAGATTTGGCTTTTTTTTTTAAAAAAAAAAAAAAAAAAAAAAAAAAAACAATTTTTGCCAAAAATGATTTATTTTTAATTGTAACAACTCATAAAATTTAACGCATTTTTTAGAACTTTGCTCATTTTAAGGGTTATTTGCATAAATATGAAATGAAAACAAAAAAGGCCCACACTGGACACTGACCATGACCCTATTAGTCCATTTGCGGATGTTATTTTCATTGCTTCTCTGGTTATTTTTGCACCCTTTCGGGGTTGTGGGGGGGTGTTGTTTGTGTCCTCTTTGTGTATTGTTTAATTACTTTTTATGCTGTAATATCCCACATAACACTTTGTTAAAATACTTACAATGAAGCTTTATTAATATCGCAGATCAAGTTATAATGTGTGTTTTTATTAATGGAATGTTTGTGTATGTGTGTTGAATTTTGAAGAAAATCTAATTTTGTAACGTCACCATATTCTGAACATTTCCAATTCTCTTTAACATAGGTGAATGAACAAGATTTGAAGGGAGAGTCACTATGACGCAGTGTCTTTTCTACGCAAGACACCACAAGAGGTCACTTTCCGCAATCTGTCGCACAATACAGAAACCATTGCTTCACCCTCTCCTCCTCACTCCCCATCTAAGCAAATGTTCAGACAGAATCCAAGATCAAACTGCCCTCCCTGTAGCAACCAATAGTTACACCCGTCATTAAAATTAAAACGAAACATGCGCAGGACATTAGTTATGTCTTTGACCCTTGACCTCACGAGCGCAGACAAGGTATTTTATGTAGGTGATATCACACCTGGACTGCCAACATAGGAAGAGGCATGTTCAAAAGCTATCAAATTCATAAGATTCATGGGCGTGATTTGTCTGTGTTGGTTTTTACTGGAAGCAGGAGAGTTACTGATCCTGCAATTCCTCTTGTCCAAATTGCAAGCACATGTGAGTGCACTTATGTAATACTTTATCATAATTGTTTTTTTGAAAGTTTTAAGCTACTTAGAGTTTCTCCAGGTAGACAAGGATGAATATTATTACTCTTTTCCTGGAGATTGCCAAAAAAGTGTTAAAAAACCCAAACACACCAATATAAATAGTTATGTAATATACCGTTCTGATGGTATCGCTAGAAGCGGCGATGGACAGCATTTTCGGACCTAACACCTATCGATTATATCTAAATCACTCCTCTACCAACCGGCTTGTTAGCTTAAATGTAAGAGCGCCGTTCTAGATCTCGGAGGTTGCCGGTTCGAATACGGCCAAGCCACACATTTTTTTTTTTCAACACTTTGTGGTGGCCGCTGGCCATCTCGGAAAAGAATTACTAAATAGTCATATCCTTGTCTACCTGGAGAACTAAGTTAAAATTTCAATCTCTTCTAAACTTGACCTTTAGTAGACTATACTAGTCGACTAGGACAAAATGCAGTTGGGCACCCCAGTCACAAAAATCTCATGATTTTTCAAATTGTAAGCAATTAGGCCACTTTATTTCACGACACTGCAATGAATGGCCCACCTGTGCATCCGTCCAGAGGTCCCTGCACAAGTCATCCAGCTCAGCTAGCTCACTCCGTCCTCAGACACCACCTGCCTGCCCCCTCCTGGTCCATCTCTTCCTACATCACCACCTCCTCCTTCAGATGTATCAGAAAAAGCACGTGACGAGCCTCACGGTCACGAGGTCTGGACAAGAAGGTAAAGCTGGTGATTACGGTGAAACTTTCTCTGATGGATCAGCTAGACCTTGGATTTAGGAGCATGTGTCCAAAGATTTCATCTTGGGAGGTAGACATCAACAACTGGTGTAATTATATTATACCTTCATGCCTGTAAATGGTATAATGTAATTATTCGATTGTTTAATATAATTTGATTTATTTCCTAGATGAATGATAATGAATGAATGAGAAATTGTCAATATTTCATGGTCAAGCATACACAAGAGTCTGGACTATAAGGCTTGAGGGAGCGTGGGGAATGGATATAGGTTGTAAGGCTGCGCTTTCGAAACCCAGGTTCTTTGGTTTGTTTGCTCTTATCCACCCTTCATTGGTAATGGCTTTGTGGTGGTTTCATATGTTCAGCTAGTGTGCTGATCCGGGCCGCGTGTATCCATGATACTTGACGCTCCTAAAATGGCCCTCCTATTTGGGGCTGGGGCGGATTGGGAACATTCAGGGGGTTACAAACCCCCTACTCTTTATTCGACAACTGACCTGCGATGTACATGTAGCAAGTTGGTGACTTCTCTGTACACGGGACCGACGGCTTAACGTCCCTCCGAAGGACGTGATCTTTTCATATCCATTTGCCCAATTCCAATGAACCATGGAGGCGCGGTATCTGTATTTAATCACCTCTGTAAACATATCAATCCAGATTGATAGTACCCGAATAATCCAGCAAGTGCCACGCCCCACTCGGATCGAACCCGGGAATTTTGATGGTAAATTTTGCGCCAGAAGGCAATCACCCTAACCACTAGGCCACGCTCTCCCACTGATTGGGAGTCCTATTTGATAGAGGTAATAAAAAAATAGGTCTTTGGTGAGAGATAGCTAAACTGCCCCAAAACTAAGGGGTTTTCGGGTGACAAATTGCAAAATTTCCCCTAATGGGGTCTTTGGTGACATTTTTGTAAAATTGTAAAAAATATGGAGTCTTTGGGTGACATTTTCAAAATATATGGGGCTTTGGGTGACATCAATGCTGAAAATGGGGGTCTTAACAGCCTTTATATGTGCATCACACCTCCACGCTGGAGTCCCCCCCCACTGGACTCCACTGCAGCTCAAAGTAGAACATGAGGAATAACAGACTGAAAACCTTGCATACATGAATCGCAAATTCTCACTGTTGGTAGTCAATCCCTTATGTATCACTGTCAATGGTAAATATGTAGTGGAGAAGGGCCACACCCACTTCTGTATGAGGCTGTGGTGTTGGTTCCTGAGGTTTACTTAAAATAAACCTCTTCAAGTAGATTCAGTTCTATTTTGAAGTCTCAATGAAACGCAATTTTTGTTAATTGCAGGACTTTTCATCAGATAATGACGACAGTATGGCTGATGTGGAGGCCATCCTTGGCAGGACTGGATTCTGGAAAATCCAGCAAGATCTGCTAACAAATGATGGGAAAACAAAACGCAAGAAACCAAAAACAAAGGTAAGAAGAATAGAACAAATTGCAAGTATGACCCAACCACTGATTACACAGCCATTGAAAGTCTGTTATGATAAACCAGAATAAACAAATAAGTAAAACAAGTGTACCCTTATTGGATGCCATATTTGATCATATAACCATTTTGACCATTCTGTGCAAAGTTTTGATAAACCAGAGTTTTTTTTCTGAAAAAATGTACGGGTCAGATCTCTGTGAAGATGGGATAAATAGAGTGCTCTATAACAGCTGGGTCAATGATATCTGTTAAGCCCTCAACAAATTGTAGCCATGGTATATCACACATTTTTGAACAAATAAGAGTACTTGCATACTGCTACATTGCTGCACGCTACTTAAATTTTTAAAAAAAGACGCGTGTCAAACACCTGTGAACTAAAGGTCAAAATAGCCTGTCACAGTGCTTATTCCTAATTGCCCTTATGTCATTGATATGCTCAAAGATTAGAATCCAAACAATTAAAATTCCAAAATTAAAATCAACAAAAAAAAAAGTAAACCACCTATTAATTGTAGTAAAAACTTTTTTCATTGCAGTGTATTGATTAAAATCTCTGACAGATTGTGTCTTTTCCATAGATATACCATTACAACAATTCTTGCTGTTCAGTTGCAAAGGAGGCTCTCATCATCAACCCCATCTTCAAATCTTAACAAAACCATACAAGAAATGAAATACACACCCTCTCTTCCTATCCACCAACCTCTTCTTCCAGCACCCACAACCCCATCTGAACGTCCGGGTCGATGAGGATGTAGAAGGTACTTCACACTACTACTCAACGCCCACCACCCAATCGGGACATCTTCAGAAGACGAGCTTGCCCAGACATCATCAGCTTGTGCAGGTGGCACTGCCACCACCCCTCTCACACCATCCAGAAATGAGTCTATGGCCTTCACATCCATTAACATAACCCTGCCATAGAACAAATCTCCAGACAGAGTCACCCTCTCCCTTGACATCTCCTGCAGTAACATGGGAAAATAAAGCAGGCTGACAGAGAGTCACCATTATTTAGTGATAGTCCTGTTTTGATGAACTTGCTGCAAACACAACAGAGAGAAGCTACACCATTCAGAAAGGTTTAGTACGCCCGTTGGGTCAGAGAAATACCCCGCTTGATATGAGGCCCTCCTCTATAGGCGTACTCCTGCCGATTCCAATAGATCGACTCCAGCAGATGACCAACAGAGGTTAACATTTTTGAGTTTTCATCTTTTTTGTATCTGCCTTGATTTTGACGTGAATGAAGTTGTCTTAGGTCCAAGAAGAAATTCATATTGCTTTTCATAGTAAGGGGCTGGCAGTTTTGGAAGGGCCTCCCAAATATTTGTCATAATTGCTGACATACTTAGAAAAATGGGTAGCACTAAACTGCAAGGTGTCATTTTTTTTTTTGAAATTTCAAATTCCACACACACACAATGGCATCAAAATAGTGGAACAGTGCCTCAGAGCACATATAATTTCAATTTCTCTCACTCACTCTCTTGACTCTTGCATCAACTTCAAGGCAGTCATTAAATTAAGATGGCCTGAATAAGGGTTTCCTAATAAACTCGTCTCTGGTTTATTCCTATTTATTACACAACCTCATGAATATTCAATGAACATAATCATGCGCTATTTTTATTGGCTGATCCTATGACGCGAGCTATTTCCCTAGGAAATAGATTGAACTGTTTCCCTACACCTCGTCCCCAGAGTCACAGTGAGGTGTAATAAAACACATACTACAATGTTTATTTCGGGAAATAGGCACACTATTTTCCCTAGGGTACTGGCTACGGGTCCTATCACCCCTCACCTTGCGGTTCGTGGGGTGATAGACCGTCCCCTACCTTGGGGGACAAAGTGTGCCCATTTCCCTCTAACCCTTTAGTATTGTATAATATGGAACTCACTTCCAATGAAAGTTACAGCCCGGCGGGGCGAGCACCAAGTTTCCTATCACAACATTAAGATTTTTTCTCATACAATGCCAGTAATTAATTCTGGAAATTATACAGTTCATGTTTTGATGCTAAGGCTCAACTTTTTCTGATTGTAGATTTAGGGAGGATTATGTGGTATAGCCTAGAAAAAGCCAGGACAAAGGTAGCCTGGTTTCAGTTTTGACTTGCGGGATGAAGGAGGGAAGACCACCATCCTAGTTAAGACTATCGCACCAGAGGGAGTAGCAGATGTTGATGGAAGACTCAAAGTTGCTGACTGATTCTCCAGGTAAAGAAGTTAAAAGGGCAAATGTCAATAATTAATCCCCCAAGCTAACCACCTTTCTTACAGTATCTCTTGATTGGCTCTCACCGATTAGCAAGATTACCCTGATTACCATCAAATTTTATCACTGTCCTTTAACCCCTGAAGGTCTACCACCTTTCTTACAGTATGTGTGATTGGCTCATTATGTTATATAGCATGATATAACCTCTTAGTAACCATCCAATAGATCTATATTATTATAATTTGGAGTCAATTATGGGTGGTGAGACTATGTTACTGTCTCAACTGGCATCTTTAACTTCTATTTCTACTGTCTCTGAATAGACCTGCACTTTAGTTATCATCAGGTGCTGGTAACTGGTGGGGTGTATATTTTCCCAAAGTTCGGCCTGAATCCAACTTTTTTTCCTTTTCCTGCTCTTTTCTTTTGTTAGTTGAAACACTTGACCTTTTGGCTTTATTTACTTTTGTGAAAATGGACCTGCTGGTGAATGGTGGCACTTAGTGTGAATTTGTCTCCTGGATATGAGTCTGATTATCATAGAATGTGGGGCAACTTTTAACAAAAGGGGTGTGCACCACAAAACTCATTACACTGAACTGTTCCTTTACACCAATGGTGACTGAAACATATGCATTTTCCTTCTGAGAAGTGAATGCCCCAAATAACCATTTTAGCACCCCTAAAAGGAAAATGGACTCGACCAGTGACCCCAGTCACAACCCTTTCGACCATGACTCTTCCTCAATTCCATTTTGGCCCGCCATAACAAACGACGCGTGTACAGCGCGGCTCTGTCTTAGCAGCCAATTTATCTGAGATTTTGATACTGACTGTTTGCCGTCTCAAACGGAATACTCCTACTACTATAGCATACTTCTGGATATATTTTTACTGCATATAACTGGATTTATAACGCTCTATTGGACGGAATAAACGGCACTTTTACGCCCGCCCTTACGGATAGCGTTTTTATTGTGTAGCCTTTTTTTGCCGCCCGATCGGTCATGTGCCTCTGGGTAGCGGGAAAAAAAGGTAAACAAAGGTCGCCATTGCCGCACGTGTTTGCGTTCTTTTGGATGCCTTGCTTCTTTTGAGCCTGTTTCTGTTTTTTGTATTGTAATTCAATAAAACATTTCTATTGGGTGAGTGTGTCTATATTTTTCTTTTCTTGTTGTATTTAATAAAATATGTGAAAACTGAACTTTGTAAATTTTAACCGTGTGGACTTTGTTACGTCGACGTATCTTTGTCTCCGCTTGGCGGGCCTGTCTTATATCCACCGCGGCTCGCCTTGTTTTCTTGTTCGTTTTCGTTTCGACACCCCGCCCATCTGGCTCTCTTCACCCCAAATTCACCCCGCGCCGCCCCGTGACCCTCTTCCTCCTTGCTTCATGACGGGTCTCGCTTCCGCTGTCCCTCCGTTGGTGCTCGTTTGCAGTGGCCTTTCAGTTTTCAATGGTTCCGCCATTTAACACTGTTTCCTTCCCTGTCTTATGTTGCGCTAAGGGAACGGGGGGGGTGGTGTTCGAGCTCCGGTCCGATGTTCTTCCAAGGCGGCCCCGCTGCTTTGGGAGCAGCTGAAGGTGTTGTAGCTTCTGCTACTTCATGGCTTGTAGTAGGGCGTTTCTCCTCGGGGGTTCCGCCCGGCTACCTCGCTACCGGCCGCTGGCTCGCGCCTGGTCTAGCCCTAGGGCTCTCCGGTGTCGGCTAGCGCGGTCTGGCTCTGCCTTTTTCCCTTGGGGATTTGGCGGCTGCGGACATCCCGATATAGGAATCGTGCTAGTCGGCCGCCTCCCTCGGGGGGCTTGACGGATTACCACGCTGGGGCCAGCGCTGGCTCGCCTGATTAGCTCGTTGCTTTATCAGTGCAGTCTAGCGTGGCCTGCTCTGCCCTTTCCCGAGGGTTTGGGCGGCTGCAGTCCTTCCGGTAGCGGTGTGTTGGCTATGGTAGCGCCCGGGTTCTTCGGCCGATCCTCGCCATTAACCGACACCCGGCGCTCGTGGTTTATGAGTCTCGGACTCTGCGACCTCGCTGCCGTGGTACCGGTCGCGGGGCTTGATTCGTCAAGCACTGAGGTGGGTTCCTCGGCCCCCGCGATGGGGCGCCGCGGTGTGTTTATACTCACTGCTCCCCGCATGCTAGCCTGCTAGCCAGCGGTGTCAATCTGGCGCGTGCTGTCTTGCTTCACAGGCCCTCACGGGCTAGGGGAGGCGTGCGGCGCTTCGCTAGGTTTGTCCCCCGCTCACGCGGGGTACCGTGCGCGTTACTGGTGCGGTTCGTCCAGCGCTAGTTCCCGCTACTGTTCAGCCGTTCCGGCACACCCCGATGATCTAGCCCTAGCCCCGCGGGGTTAATCTGCTCGTGCTGCATGCTTCACCAGCCTTCACAGGCTAGTGGGGCGATCTGCGCTTCGCTAGGTTGGCCCCGCTCACTCGAGGTCAGAGTGTGCGGTTTACTGGTGCGGTTCGTCCAGCGCTAGTGTCCCCGCTACGGTCCGGCCGTTTCGGCACAAACCCCGCATGGCTAGCCGGCTAGCCCCCGCGGGGTTAATCTGGCTCTTGCTGCATGCTTACAAGCCTTACGGGCTAGGTGGGGCGCGCGCCGCTTCGCCAGGTTGGCCCCCGCGCACGCGGGGTTCCG